>JARHVA010003555.1:1892500-1933162 GCA_037957365.1 Torreya grandis
TTTTAAGGTGTCCCTAATGCTTATAAGACCATAGAGGGTATTGAAATTTTTCATCCACTCCCTCCCATATATTTTCATGGTAAAATGAATCCAATTTTGAGGCTAAGTGTGTAGGGTGCATGAAAGAGGAGTTTTTTGAACTATAGATGATGATAGCTCCTTTTCATATGATTCTAGAAGACCAAGAATGCAACCAATGCATAGAGATGAATGTATAATTTCATTAAAATTCATACCAATTATTATACTAGGTCATTATTATTTATGAGGAATTCAAATAGGACCAATCATGAAAGTAATTTTTTTGAGCCAAGATGAGGAGTTTTATGCCACTTTTCATGAAGTTTATGCCTTGAATTGATACTTGTACTTCCTAACCTTACATGTTTCATCCCATATCCTCTTATCATGAATGAGTAACTTATTTTATCATCTTTACAAATTTCCTTATGACCTTTAGACTTCTCTCTTCTCCTCTCTATCAAGTTCTATAAGAACTAACCATTTTGGCCATTGTAATCTATGTTCCACCTGAGTATGGAAAATCTCTGCTCATTTGTATACCTTTTGATCAATAATCCTAATAATTTTTACCTATTCATGATTGTTCATAGGTGTTTTTTACTTGGATTATGAATCTTTCTTAGTGAAAACTATGGATTCCCTAGCATGTTGTCTCATTGTTGCATATTATTTTCAGTTAGAAAACTTCTTCTTGTAGGGAATGTGAAGTGGTCTAGGAAATGTCAAGGATTGATTGAGTTATTTTATTCATTAGTTCCCTCATATGCCTCTTATCTATTCCTTGTAGCTTTTCACATTTATTCATAACCTCATAATGTAACATTGATGTGAGAAGATGTAGATTGAAGGAGTGTATATTTGGTTAGCCTCTTAGTTTGAAGTGTAACATGCATATAGTTGGAAGTCATCAATATATCTGGTGTATCACCTCCCTTAGGTTAGTTTTTTTTAGTTATCTCTCTCCGCTTTCACCCCCTAAAATTTAAGTGTAGTTATGATCCAAAGTGGTACATCAAGGGAGCTAGCCCTATCTAGAGATTCACCTCATATTTAGGATACCCAAAAGCCGAGAGGTGTTTCCATTGTACCACTTATATGAGGAGAGATTTGACATATCCTCAAAGGGTGAAAATCCAAGTCATAATAGGCACCACTATTAGCTTTAATATGATCTTGAGAAGAGCTATGAGAATTTGAGGCACTAGTGTAAAAATTTTCTTGTGAAGTAAAAGATAAACTAGTAAATAGTTGAGAAGAAGAAGCACCAAAATCATGAGTGCCTTGGGTAGTAAACAATGAATAGTGGAATTATTAAGGATAGTGGATCTTATGAGAGACTGAATAGATGTATAAATTTCCATGTTAGTTGAGATACTAGGTATGGAGGTAGAAGAAGTTGAAAAAGAAGATGTCATGGCATAAGGAGTCAACATTAAAGGAAGAGGTTGAGAAGCAAATAAATTGGTACCCTCAAATCCAATTGAGAAAGTGGGAGTAGGAGGATGGGATTCTTCAATGTGATGGCTAATCATGAGGTTATAGATGGTGGAATGATCCTTCCCTCTATATTGAGGGAATTCCATAGCAAAGAAAAGCATTTTAGGAGTATACTCTAACTTAATTTGATCCTCTAAGAGAAGAGGAGGTTTTTTATACAAAGAGATATGAGGAGGGGTCCCATAGTTCATCATGCAAGTTGTAATATGAACATTACTAGCATTCATGAAAGGAGCCTTACTTTATATATGGGAGACCCTATTAGGATTGGTGAATTCCATCATGTTTGTTGACTAAACTTTAGTGTTATCACCAAACATAAAGTCCATGATGAAAGGAAAAGAGACAAGATGAAAAGGTAAAGAATAAAAAAGTGATTGACATATTACTAGGTTGACTTGGTTGACCTAGTGTAAAATAGGGAATATAAAACTGTATTGGGTTCATAGTATTGACCTAGTTTAGTGAATAGTGACTAGTAGAAAAAGGTAAAGGTGCTAAAAAAACACTAGGTCAACCAAGCTGACCTAGCATAGTGTACAGGGGCTGAAAAAGATACTAGATTAACAAGGTTGACCTAGCACAATAGACAAGGAAGAAATGAAAGCTGATAACAAGTTATAAACTAAAGCAAGATAATTTTAGGTAATGTAAGAAAGAATTAAGTACTAAAATGGAAACAAATAGTCAATTGAATTCATGTTGACCAATCCAATTGATACACAAATAAAAATCTTGTACCAATGTTGGCTAATGTAAACTTTTGCACACATATTTGATCAAAGAGAAAACAACCAACTTGAAAGTAAGGATATCTACTTGGTCAACCTAGAATGTTGATTATATTATTGAGAATGAGTTTAAGTGTAAAAGGAAGATTGGCTATAAGCAAGGTACTAGACAACAATCTATAGATAGTTTTAGGTAAGTTTAGGATGAAAGGGACTATAATGGAAATGATATAGGGTTGGTATTGGGGTCTAACCCCTTCAATTCACACATCACAATGATAAGGGTGTTAGGTACTTAGCTAAAATATACCATTAACCATTCTGTATACTTAACCAAAGCATCATGTTGGCTTCCACCTTGGTGATGAAATCTAGGTAGGTTGGTTTAGATAGTCAAATGTTTGATTTCTTGTTGATGTTTATGTGGTTTGGCCATGTGTACAAAAGAATAAAAATAGTGCAAATAAATAATTAATTGAAAATTCCCTAATTAGACTATGTAAACTATTTTAAGCACACAATCAACTAAAAATAAAGTGTGAGTCTAATTACTAGCATATAGAGGTTAATTCCAACTTTGAAACAAGGTATAGTGTAGACACTATATGAATAATCATAAAAAATAGATTTGATAGGGTTGAACCTATAATATGGAAGAAAATTTTGAAAATGAACTAGGTCAGTCAGGTTGACCTAGTTATTTCAGAACACATAGAACACAAAACTAGGTCCACATGGTTGACCTAGTTGACTATGTAGAGGTAGTTTTGAAGACTATAAACTATGAAAGGAAAGGAAAAAAACAAAAATATATATATAAATATAAACAGACCTAAATGGTTTAGATATGAAAAAGATAATATTGTTAATCAATAACCTTGGAGAAAACTATCAAAAACCTATAAAGTGGGTCGAGATAGTCAACCAAGAAATACAAAAACCTATTGAAAAAGTGCTAAAAATGTACTAGGTTGACTTGGTTAACCTAGTTGACTGAACAATAAGTCTAAAAACTAGAAAAAATAACACTAGGTCAAGCTGGTCGATCTAGTTGTCTAAATAAAATTTTACAAATTCTAAAACCTAAATTGGGTCAAGTTGGTCAAGCCAGTTTACCTATTATTGTAAACCTATGCATAGAGATAAATAAACTTGATTAATAGGGTTCATCAAAAATAGTAAAGATATGATAAAAATAATGATGAATAAAAATGAAATAAGTAAATGAATCCTACACGGGTTTGATTCACATTGGGTTCAATAGAATGTATGCAATCAGAAATGCATCATATCCATAAATCAATCCTAGATCAGATGGGATAGATCACACCTACACTTTATATTTGAGAACATACAATTGTTAAGTGAGAGCATGACCAATGTGAGGATCCACTATACCCAATTAGGGGATCACTTTCCATAACACATCGTGTGAGATAGGGTTCCAAAGCCTATAGTCTAACACAATTGCACAACAACCCTAAAAGAGTCCTATGATTTAATATTTCACTAATCTAATAACAAGAAAAGTAAATCTAATCTAGTGTGCACCAAAGCTTATGGTATAAAGTGGAGGTTAGAAACAAAAAAATAAATAACTAAACTAAACATGTATAGAAGACATATGCTCATGTCAATGTATATGGAATCCTAATACATGGAAGATAAGAATATAAATGTTATATCAATCTAATCTTACAAAAGAGGAATAAATTTAGTAATACTTACCTTTAAATATGAACCCACTAAGCCTCAATCTCCCCCTTGGCCAAGGTGATTTGCAAGAGATTATCATGGTATGTAAAGATAACTAAGATAAATCATCTCTAGGCTACACAACCTATCCAAGCATCGAAAAGACTTATCCATAAGATGAGATTAGATTTACAAAGAAATTATTGAATCCTAAACCTTTCTTCCCCAAGTAGAATGGTCAATAGGTATATTTTTATTCACACTTCTTCACTTAAATATTTGATCTAATCAAATGATTGTAAATGACTTTGTATATATAGTAGTATCTTGACCTAAATTATTTTGGGAATGTCAACTATGTTAGGTCGACCTAGTTGACCTAACACATTTTTGGGGATAAATCTCTAGGTTTATGCTAGGTCAACCAAGAGGCCAACAAATAAAAAGAGAGAAAAAGTCCCTCAACTATACTAGGTTGACCTGGTTAACCTAGCATAACTGATAGGTCAAAAGGGCACTAAGGCAAGAAATGAAGGATAAAACATAGAAAATGATGGGAATAGGTCAAACTAAGAATAATAAGCTTGGGTTTAATGTTTTTTAGAGGCTAGAGTATGGATTTCAAGTGGAAAAAGGAATTACAATCTTATGAAGCACCGATGGTCTACCCACCCCTTTCTTGGTGCACCCCTTAAGGCATGCACTCAAAGAGATTAAGACTCAACATGTTCTTGTAAGATACAAAGTGTCAGTAATCAAAATAGTTTGAAAATATTATGTGTATACAATCCCCACGCACTTAATTGACACATATAGTTCTTTGGCTTCCACCCTTCCATTGGTTCCTAAATTCATGACCCCCACTTCCATTGCTCCCACTTCCCCCATTTTCACTACTTCATCTATACCATCAATTGAGCTTGGAAAAAATAAAACACTTAGTGCAACAATGGGTTTATAAGCTATTGGTAGGGATATATCTTTGCAAACACCTCTTAAGTAGTTAATATCATCATATTCTCAAGAGTTCTCCTTGGCCACAATATTAGTTAGTGTATCTACATCAAATGTATGTTATTTGGTGATTATGCTAGATGCATAAAAGGCTACCCCTAGCTAGTTAGCCCAATCAATGGGTAAAAAGAGGAAAGCCATGATTGATCCTAACACTTTGGACTTCAGTATGACCAAAGTCAAGAATAAATAAAAACTTACTCCTAGGACCCTTTCAAGAACATTCACTGATGACAAAGGAGAGAGGTATGTTGAGGTTACAGTTCCCCTGCCAAACAAATTAAAGGAAAATATTGTGGTGGTAGATTATCAAGTTTCTCATAGACACCTTGGTAACTAGACAAGAGAACGGATCAAACATGAGGTACAGTTGGGCATCAATTCTCTCTTCTATAAAATTGACCATGACAAAGCTACCAAGGATGAACTTAAAAGGAAGGTTGATTAGTTGATCAAAGCACATAGCCAAATCATAAATCCTAGTGAAACATCACAACCACAAGCAGTATAGCCAATCAATCTAGATCAAGCTTTAATTTATTTGGTATGAGAGATTAATCACTTGGGAAGGGCTATGAAATAATGGTCTAAGGAAATGATTACAATGGGAAATATGGCCCTCATAGTAATGATGGAACATTAAGGTATCATCATAGAGAGAAAGGAAATTTTAAAGTCATAAATCAATAGCTATGAAGAAGAGATCCAAACATAAAGTCAATTGATATGAATACCTTAATTACTGAGAATATATTGAATAAATCTATTGATCATGAGGAATTACATAGGGCTGCCCAATTTTGGATAAGTATACTGACTAATTCTACTGAGCGATCTAAGGAGGCTCATGATAAAGCTATCAATGTGCTTGCTATATGAGATTGATGGCATGATAAACTTAATGTCATTCTGACCAATGGATGATGCTAGCAATATTTTATAGGTAGAAAAATTATAAAAACATTTTAAGTCAATAGTTGAGAAGGAGTCAGTAAAGGACACAATGTTTACTTTAATTTCAATTCATAGGTTTATTAAATATGATAAGGCAATTGATCAAATGAGGACAAAAATGTAGGGTATAAGGACTTTCCAAAGAAAATTATTTGATGTATAGGTAGACTACATAGCTTCTAACATTTATTATTATGGGCCAAATGAAGAGCAGATACATGAAATATTCAAGGCCTTTGATACATACTTAGAGAACCTACAAGTAGAAAATGACAATAAAGCTGAAGCCAGTCTAAAGACTAATTAATTTTTCCTCTCCTTCAAAGAGTTGCATTTTTTTCTATCATGTGTATTTTCATTTTGAAGACATTATAATTTTTAATTTGTAATTTTGTAATTGCAATGTGAAGTTGTGTATTATTTATCTCTTTTGGAGAAATAAAAGACATATATTTTTTACTTTATATCTTTTAAATGTGGAAGTTACAAAAAGCAAGTTGAAAATTGCACTTTTTATTTTAATGAATGTGAAATGAAAAAGTGTGAAGTCATAAAACAAAAATTTTATGGTCTTTTTGGTAAAAATGATAAATTCTTGAATGTTGAGAAAGTCTCACTTTAATTTTTCACACTAGGGTTTGCATGGAAAAGAGTTTTGAAAATATATTTTCAATATTATCTTTTATTTTTTTGAAGACCAAGTTATTTTGAGCACTGCTTCCTGCATGAGAAGTTATTTTCGGTGATCATCCATAGATATTTACATTAATATGTATAGATAAACCAAGATCACCTCCAAATTTATGCCTAACTCATCCACACAACACAAGCACTCCCATGAGTCCAAAGCGCTATAAATAAATGAACTCATCCCCTTTGCATGAGGCATTCCAATTTGCATGATTTATTTTACTGGGTGTTGTAGTTTTGACAAACTAAAATTCTTCTAAGACATGTTTTGTATAAATATGGGAAGACGATGTGGTCTAAGGTATCTTTTTATTGTTAGCATTTTGAATATATTTTCTACAAGCTATAGCCTTTCGATAGAAACAAAGTTAAACTTTTTACCTTTTTTGTCTTTGGAATCTTTGTGTTATGCAAGTTATTTGATTCCTTGTGGAAGTTTTATAATTATTTCAATATCAAGAGAATTCATTTGTGGTATTCTACCCTCTTGATAGTATTGTTTGAAATAAAGATCTTTTTTCCTTTGTTGAAGTATAGCTAAAATATTACCTTTGATTTCAAAATTTGAATAAGTATGTGCTTAAAATAAACTCAATTTATTTTCTACCCCATTGTGCTTTCTAAGGAAGCATCTAGATCCACCATAAAAATTTGGTGCAATCACCATACTTTTAGTTTTTATGCAATTTCAATTTCTTTAAAACCCTTTTCCCATCAAAGCCCTAGTTTATGATACGAGCACTAAAGAGCAAAATTACTAAAAGGTTGATATTTCTATCAGTTTGAATCATATTTTAGTGAAAGGAAGCTAACCTTCTCTGGATATTAACCTCAAATTTCCAAGGTCCCATGACATTGGAGGTTTTTCCATTGTTTCATTAGGAACTTGCACAAAAAGCTACAAAATTAAGATAGGTACAATCCTACGTGATAATAATTTTTGTCATGCTTAGTGGGACCCAAAAATTACATAGAGATCAGTGCTATTCACATCAATTGTTGTATAAGTTTAGTTCAAATACCAAAGTACCTATTGATTCCACTGGCTTACATACTCATGAGCTCAAGGTGATGTATGCCAATAAAATAAACAAGATCATCTACCAAATGTAAGAGGGCTGATTTTTTAGAATTGTCATTTCCATAAAAAAAGAGAACAAAAACATTCACCCCTCAGCCTAAGGCATATCTTACAATTTTATTCCCATCCCCTTTGGTCACTATATCCCCCATAATGTCTATAAATAATAATTTCATAGCTTTCAATATAGGTAGTCCACTCATTTTGGCCCAGCATGATGTTATACTAGTCTTGGCCTTAAAAATTCTACCATATTTTAATAGTGAAACTTCTACCACTACTTCAAAACATATATAAGACATTTTTAACCTTTGCTCAATCCATAATGTGGTCAAAGACAATGTTGTAATCAAATTACTAGTCTCCTCTTTTAAGGGTAAATATTTACAATGGTACAAAGGTCTTCCTCCCACCTTAATCTGATTTTGGGATGAGTTAGGTGTTGTAATGTGCTCCCACTTTGAGGAAAAGTGTGATCGCCTTTCCTTGGTTGAATAATTGACTGATATCTAATGAGTTCCTCATGAACAAATGATTGACTTTAATTACCACTTTTAGAAGACCTAGAATAGAATTCTAATCTTGGTTAAACATACTACAAATAATGACTTCTTATATTACCTAAAAGTCCTTAATAGTGATATAACTATGATGGTTTAGTTAATGGGTGGTAACACACTTCTTGCAGCTTATGATATTATAATAAGGGCCAAAAATTATTTGATTCAAGCTGTTAAAATTGCACCATGGCTCCCAATGCCTCTATTTCCATAAATAACTCCTATTCCCCCACCTACACTTATTCTAATCCCTGTTCCAAGTAAGGCACCTACTTTAAGTCCTGCACTTATGAATGAATTTCATGAGGTCAAATCATTACTCAAGAGTTTTGGAAATGAGTTAGTGGTCAAAACTATAAACCATTTCATACATCTAACCCTATGTATCAAGGGAATAGGCATTCCTACAAAGGGCATAGGCAACCATAGCAAGGTAACAATAAACAATAAGGATAGAATGCACCACTAAGACCTCCAAATACTCATCCATTACCAACACCTAGAGCTTCCAAGGCTATTTTCCCTGTTCAAAATAATTTGGCTCAAGAATATGAGTTGTGTTATCCATATAATCAGCCTCATAATAAGAATACTTGTCTCAATGGTGTTATTAGTCAAGCCTTGATGGTGTAAGGTGTAGCGAGTATGTAAGAACAAAAGGAAAGATCTACTTCACAATAAATAGAAACATAAGAACCTGCTCAAAGTGAAATAACTCTTCTAAATTGGTAAGAGGATGATTTCAATGGAATAGACTAAGATGAAGCATTTTTTAATAGTGGAGACCCTATAGCAACTAATACACATTCTAATAAAAGAGAAATAGAATCTGATCAACTCCCTAGAGTAGACCAAGCTTCAACTTCCAAAGTAATAGTATAATTAGTGAAGAGTAATATAGTGTAAAGACCACCCTTTATACCTACCAATCAATTCAGGACAAAGATGTCCACTCCAAATCTTGTAAAAGAAGATGTAATCCCTACAAAAGTATTAAAAAAGGATGGTAATATCCCTTTTAGCATTATTGATCAAATGAAGAAGACTAATTTGAATGTAACTATCTAGGAATCCCTATCTATACCAACACAAAAGGGACTTACTATATGAGGCCTTTAAGAACTGCCAAATATCAGAGAAGGCTCCAGCCAAGGGGCCTATACCTAAAATAAACTTATGTCAACCTCAAATTGGTGATACAATATGCAAAAATGGTAGTCCTCCTCCCTTTTACCTTTCACTTATAATAAGAAAGCATTTGGTATATAATTGCATGGTGGATTCAGGGGCTAGTAGTTCAGTAATGCCTAAGAAAATAGATGACACTCTGTGGATAAAATAAACACCTATCAATAAAGGAGTAGTGCAACTAGATGGGACTATTATTCAAATAATAAGAATTATTAAAGGACTAGACCTCACTATTCATGCTTGCCCTAGTCTTTCAATTACCTAGGACATTTCATTCATATACCTCTACCCATACTTTGCCATTTGTCTATCAAGATATTTCACTACAAAAATGGGAGGATATTTTTTTGCTGATTGGTCTCATATGCTACTTAGAATGAGATATGGAACTAGAGTAACAATAAGACTTAAACCAATCATGAAAGACTATATCAAACCATATACTCCTACTCCTCTCATAGAGATGAATTTTACCTTGTAATATCAAAAGGAGGAAGAGGTGGATCAAGAGAATAAAACACCTATAGAATAAATCCTAGAAACCTACTCAGATGAGTGGGGATCAGCCCTATAATTTGACCCTTATGACTATGTATAAGAAACAAGGTTAGGTATGTATTGTATTAATGAAAAATATTCAATCGTCTAGAATTTAGTCAAACCAATTAAGGATCTACAAGGGATGTGGTAGTTATTATTTAATGGATCAAGAAGTAGAAATGGTGCAGGTGTAAGAGTTATATTGATATCTCTGCATAAGGAAAGTTACTTCTATTTTTTTAGACTTCAATTTAGTTGTACCAATAATGTATATGAATATGAATCATTGATTTGAGGCCTCAGTTGGCCAAGGATAGAGGAATCAAGATCTTACAAGTATTCAGGGATAATGAAATCACCGTTCACTAGGTTAGATTAAAAAGTGTGACCAAAAATAATTTTCTAAGGTCTTACAAACATAGGGTTTTGGACCTACTGGAGGATTTCACCACCTTGAACATTCTATCAGTACCAAGGGAACATAATAAATATGTTGACCACTTGGGTTTATTTATGTCTCAATATAATATACCAATTGAAATAACAAGGGAAAATAGTCAATATGTGAGGTTGATTGTAAGGCCTTCTATCCTCGATAACATAATTAATTAATAGGTATTTAATAGTGACAAGTAGATCATAAATTTTTTAAGAGAAAAGGTTGAGTTTTTAGAAAGAAATCAACCAAGGTTGTAAAACCAATATGGTGATCAGATCATACAACTAAAAATTAATAAGTTGTCCATGGGTCTTGTTACACTAGAAAATATATTTAATTTGGATGACCAAATAAAAAGTGAGAAGAATAATATTAACATCAATGAATAAGATTGAAAATCCATCACTATCTCAAAAGGCAAGTCACTCAATATAGGCAAGGTATGCAATATTTTAGATAAGATTGATTTTGTTCAATTTTTTTGAGAGTTTGATGATAATTTTTCCTAGAGTTATCATGAGTTAGGAGGATTAGATCCAATTTTAGTGTAGCATACTATCAAACTGGATCCAAATACAAGACCCATCAGGTAAAAATAGAGGCCTATCAATCTAAAGATTGAAACCTTGATGAAGAACAAACTCTCTAAGTTGATAGAGGTTAATATAATATTTCTGATCAAACTCTCATATTAGGTAACAAATATGATCCCTATCAGAAAGAAGAATGGTGAAATCTGTTTATGCATATTTTAAAGACCTAAACAAAACATCATTGAAAGATCACTATCCCCTCCCCCCTATGGAAAAAATTTAGCAGATAGTATCAGAATCTGAGAGATTTTCTCTTGTGAATGTTTATTCTATTTATAACCAAATCCTAGTGTGAGAATCAAACTAATTTAAGACTACCTTCACCACTAAATGGGGCATGTACGCATACAAAAAGATGCAATTTAGTCTTTAAAATGTAGGGGAAACTTTTTAGAGAGACATGGATATAGCATTCAAATGTGTGATAAATGATATAATATTAGTATATATACACAATATCATAGTCTATTCAAATCACGCTAATGCACATCTTGATCACCTAAGGAATATTTTTGAAAGATGTAGAAAATTTGACATTTCTCTTAATCTAAAGAAGTGCATGTTCACAGTACACGAAGGTAAGTTACTGGGACATATAGTGCCCAAATAAGGTATTGAAGTAGACTATAAATGAGTTAGAGTCATATCTGTATTGTCATTTTTAAGTCATAAAAAAGGGTTACAAAACTTTCTCAAGAAGATTAACTTCATGAGGAGATTTGTACCAAATTTTGCATCCTTGGCCAAACCCCTTATTGCAATGTTGAATAAGGGGAATCTTTTCATATGGATGCAAGAGGAGAGAGAAATATTCAAAGCTATCAAACTAGATATCTTCCAAACCCCCACCTTAGTTAACCCAAATTATGAGAAGGATTTTGTCCTATATGCATTTGGAGGGGAGTATCTCAACAATTCTGACTCAACACAATTAGGAAGGTTTAGAGAAACCACTATCTTTCTTAAGCTGATCTTTGAAATGTTATGAAGAAAATTATATATTCATGGAAAAACAAGTGTATGAGGTAATCACAACACTCAAGAAATTTAGGCATATATTTTCTAGAAATAAGGTACATCTACTGGTTAGTCACTAGAGTTTCAAATTATTTTTGTTGAGTAGGGAGATAAATGAAAAATGAGTAGGATGGGTCACTAAGGTCATGGAGTATGATGTAGATATCACAATCACAAAGTTGGTAAGAGGGAAAGGACTATATGAGCAACTAGGTACCAGCATCAAAACTACTAGACCAATTTATGGTGTTATGTATGCTCAAAATATACCTCAACTAGATAATATATACTCATTTAATAGCTAGATTCAAGACATGACCCATTTCTTATAGACTGATGAATACACCTATGACTTATAATAGTCAAAGAAAATGTATTTTTGTCTCTAATCCATTCCTTATGTATTTTTTGATGGAATTTTATTTTAGAAGGATATGAATGGAGTCTTGTTAAGATTAATTGAGCACAAGCAAGTCCCCAAAGTGCTCAAATAATTTCATGATGGATTGTCAAGAGGACATTTTTTAGAAAGGACTATGACTAATAAGGTAATAAGAGGAGGCTATTAATAACCTAAGTTATTTAAAGATACCCATTAGTTGGTAATAAATTATAAAAAGTGTGCTTACTTCACTGGTAAACAAAGGCTAGCTACACTTCCTCTCAAACTAATTCAAGTAGATCAACCATTCACCCAATGGGGATTGGACTTCATTGGCATGATCAATCCACCATCAAGTATGGGTCACAAGTGGGTTCTCATAGTAATGGAATATTTCACATGATGGGTTGAAGTATTTTCTCTAAAATATGCCATCAAATCATCCATTTTGGATTTTATGGACAACATAGTTTCAAGGTTTGGTGTTCCTCACACCATCATATCCAATAACACTAAGGCTTTTGTGGGCACCCAAGTTATTGAATGAGCCATAAATCATAATGTGTACTTGAGCACATATTCAAATTATTACCCTCAAGGTAATGGCCTAGCTGAGTCCGCCAATAAAAAATCAATTAGAATCATTAAATTAACTATGGAGGATAACCAAAGGACCTAGCATACAAAATTGAGATCAACATTGTGGGATGATAGAATTACACCAAAGAGAGTCATCGATAATTCTCCTTTTATGTTGTGTATGAAAGGGAATACTAAGTTTCAATATTAATCAAGCTACCATCCCTACAGATTAATCACTAGTTAGCTTGATTGACAATGATGAGTTGATGGTAAGACTAGATGAACTCATAGAACTCAAAGAAATCAGACGTAAATCGATGAAAGTATTAGAAGTAAATCAAGCACAAGTTAGAATAATTTTCATAAAAAGGTAACTACAAGAATATTTAATGAGGGAGACATGGTCTTGAAGTGGGATATAGATAAAGCAAAACTAGACAGGCAAACCAAATTTGACGTAATATGGAGCGGTCTATGTGTCATCACTCAGTGTAAAGGATCTAATGCATCCCATCTTTCCAAGCTTGATGGCAAAGAAATACCAATCCTAGTTAATGGGATATATCTCAAAACTTGATTTTGAGGTAAGGACTTTTTCTAAAAGTCCCAAAAAAATTTGTAAATAAAAGGGTTAGATTATGTTTTCAATAAGTGCTTTTGCACATGTCTTAGTCTTTAGGAGTTTTTTTCCCTATTTTGTTGTCTATTTTGTTCCATGTCTTGGCAATCCCAACTTATTTATTTCTTAGGTTATAGTTTTTTCAAAGTGAGATTGACTCCATGTCCAATGTCTTAAAAGGCTATTAGATTCAAATTATTAGCAGGCAATCATCTCAAAAAGATCACCAAAATGTCAAGGGGGTCTCCCTTAGGGTTCTGAATGTAATGAGATTTTTTGTCCCAAAAATCTCATTACATTCAGAACCCTAAGGGAGACCCCCTTTATTTTTAGGGAAAACCATTTATTCTCAAAAAAATTCTTTTTTTATTCCACCCATCTTGTGGAATGTAGGAATCTAGATGAAATTTACACTAGTGCAAATTTCTTCATTGGTTTTAGGTCCCATGAGGTACCAAACCGCAAAATCCATAAAATTTGGAACTCACCATGCACTTAGCACATTCTTGAACATGAAAAATACATGGTAGACTCTACATCCTTCCATGCACCCACCTTGTGTAATATAAAACTTGATATGTATATTTCTCATTTCACAATCTTCATAGTTCATGGTGGGCTTTGAATCCTATCTACCAAGAAGTATACTTGTAGAGGGTAGACCTACTTCAATCAGGTCTAACTTCCACCAGTTCACTTAAGCCCTTTCCCATGGTAAGTGAAGCCTGAAGTGGACATTACAAAATTTTTACAAACATGTAAAGTGCATGCTAATCTCCACTCCTCACTAAATCATTAACCTATTCATGGAGAATGGACCTACTCTAATTAGGTCCAACCTCTGTCATACCTATTGACACATTTTAATGGGAAGTAGAGATTAAAATGCACATTGCATATTTTTCACAAAATTCAAAGTGCATGACATGCCCTACCTCCTACCAAGCCATTTTTATCTATGGATAATGGACCTAATTTAAGTAGGTGCAAACTCCACCATTAACCAATATTACTCACATTTAATGTAGGTTTTTATATATAAAGTTAGGTTGGTTTGCTAAAGATTATCATTTGATTATCTCATTTAAAGTACATTTTAGAGATCCAGTCTACCATCCTCACCATTTTTAAATCCACTAGCAAACATACACCCATCCACATCAGCTATGCCTTGTCATATCACCTGCATCTACTAAATGGTACTCTTCTTGTGTTTTATCCCTTTTGTATCCATCTTTGAGGGATTTTTCATTTACAAAATTTTCTTTCCATTTTAGGGTTTTCTTTTTAATTCTAGTTTTCTAGAAGCTAGTGGGTTATTTTCATGTAAGTTGTGTGTTTAGTGTAACATTTAGTTATTTAGGGCCTAGATAGTACATCTAGGGCATACTAAGGTTTCAAGCTAAAATCTTCTAAAAATCTCCCTACATTATTCATCTAGGGATTTTGCATTTGAAATCAAGCCCTTTTCACTCTCAAATCATAATCCTTCCATTTAAAATAGGAATACTCCCTTCAAGATTCTTTTCTTCCCAGTGTCCCTACAAACACTGGACATGTTCCAAGCACCCTTGACCTTCACATATTCCCATTACACCATGGATAGTGGATGTGCCTCAAGCACATCCTACTTCCATCGAGAACCCAACATCTTTGAAGCACTGCAAATAGTGGACTTGCCTCAATCATGTCCCACCTCCACCAAATATTATTAAGTCATATGCACCACAGATATTAGACGTACTCTGAACACCTCTAAGTTTCACTAGAAGGAACATGTACCCCATACACCTATAGTTTCTACCAACTTACATAGCTGGTTACTCAAAGGACTTTTATATAATCTCCATGCTTCCCAAAGAGATGAAGTTCAAATCAAAGGGTCCTAAAGAAATTTTTTGTTTGGAATCTAAGTTCATAGAAATCAATGATATATATTTAGGTCATATTAACCTTAGAGACTTCTGGGCTAAAATAGGGGAAATTTTTAAAAATAACTTGATATAGAGTATTTATGACATTAGAATTCCACAAGCTACAACTTTCCCCCTAACCATTTAAACTCATGAATTTATTTTGATAGTGGTTCAACACCATAACCCCAATAAGAGGTAAGTTTATAATGTTAAGGGAGAAAAGATTTTAGACTTGGACTCTAACTTTATCAACTCAGTGTTTGTTATTCCTTATTTTGAGATTTATCTGGATATAACTCCCTAGGCATATGTATAGTTATACGAGGAGAATAAAGATGGATGCCAAAATATGGTCAACAAACAATGGCTCAAGACCCCTAAGCACTCCTCCACCATATTGTCCAAGACAATGTATAGGTTTAATTTTATAGAGGAGGTAGGAGATGTTATAACATTTTTTCATAGAGTCACGATAGTCCTAATGCCTAGTGCTATGACCAATGGATGTACCATTATATCTAGACCATTTGAGAGAATAAGTCATAAATACATTGGGCACATTTCATCAGTGATTCTTTCCATCAATAATTTTTGGAGGTTCAAACCTCAAATAAATTTTACATGACCTCATATGTTTTTTATATTTTGGCTAAGGGGAGATTATTCCTAGGTCTCAATGTTGTTCTTGATGAAATAACAAGAATGTAAAACTAATACCCTGAACTCACTCTTTAGGATAGTAAATAATAGTTTAGAAGAGTTAATGATGCTTTCATTTATAACATCATCACCATGTTCAATCTATAACTTAAGAGGGAGAGGTCATCAAGGGAGGAAAAAGAATAAATAAATAATGGGGATCATTCTTTATACAATTCCCCATATATTCTTAGATTAGGGCAGTAGGCTTTAGTCGTTGTCCCTACACCTTCCCTCACTATGTAAGTGACAAATGGGCATTATTGGAGTTCATGTGGTAGCAAGTGGAAACCTATAAGCTCTTATCAAATAAACAAAAGGTATGGATTCATTTCCCTATTTTTATTGGTCATTATACATTGTAAAATATTCTAAAGGCCAAAGGTGCAGAAGTAGAGATAAGCCAAGTAACATTGATGACCCTAGAGTCCAGGCTCTATTTTGACCCATATAAAAAAATCACTCATGCATTAAAGTTGGAATCATATGAACATGTGCCATACTATGAATATTATTAGGAGGATTTTGATGATGAAGGGATGGTTAGAATGAGGGACTACTCAAGAATGTCCCTACAACAAATAAAGGATTATGATCTAGCACCAATTCTCGACAACTTAGAAGATGATGCTTCTAGAGTGGATCCACTATACCTCACCCATGTCATTGTGAAACCCCTACCATTAGTTAGGTGGTCAATTCTTGAGTCATTTTCTCTATTTGATATAATAAACCATGTTATCAATATAAATATTAATTGTCTAAAGAGTAAAGGGGTGCATATTACCAGGGAAACTATAGGAGTTAAAGAAAGGCTCCTAAAATTAAAAGTAGAGGGTGTTACACTATTGGTAGAGGGCCCTGAGGAATCATCAGTGGGACCTAAGTAGAAAAAAAATATGAAAACAAATACTAAGGCCAAAAAAGGAGAGTCAAGAAAATAAGGAGAGGATACACATGAACCCATTAACCTTTTAGCAGAAGAGATAACACTAGTAGTACAAGGATCTAATGTTTCAAATCCTATAACACTACCTCCTATTTGCATTTCTCCCCCTTCTCCTAATCCTATTGTACAGGAAGCTTCAACATTTCCAATGGCTACCTCTTCTTCCCAAACACCTCAAGTTTCCATTACACCACAAGTTTCAGCCCCTCTCCCTCCACCCACCTCAATAATCTAAGTGTAAATAACATAAAAAAGTCTAGGGAGCACTCAAGGTCCCCCTATAATGGGAGTCCAAGTTTTTACTTAACTTCCTATTTCTCCTACCTCTCCTTCCCCATTTGATCCACTCTCACTTTCTATTTCATTCACAATTTCTTTTGTTTTATCACCATTAATTCCTAACACCACTCAATAGTGCATTGCCTTGGAGCCAATCATCTTGACTACCACCCCATAGGCCATTATAACCTTTGGAGTGAGTAATTTTCCCCCTTCATATCAACCCAACATTTTCACCTCATCAAAATTGAGTGGAACCACACACCTAATTGGCACATTTATCACCTTGGTTTCCACCCTTCCACCAGTTCCTAAATTTATGACCCCTACTTCCATTTCTCCCACTTCCCCCATTTCCATTACTTCATCCATACCATCATTTGACCTTGGAAAAACTCAAACACTTGGTGCATCAATGGGTTTACAAGTTATTAGTAAGGATAAATCTTTGTAGACACCTCCTAAGTAGTTAATAATGTCATCTTATGAAGAGGACCCCTTGGCCATAGTATCAGTGAGTGTAGCTACATCATCTATAGGTTCTTTGATGATTGTTCCAAAAGTACAAAAGGATATCCCTAGTTGATACTCCCAATCAGTGGGGAAAAAGAGGAAAACCATGATTGATCTCAACACTTTAGACTTTTGTATGAATGAAGTTAAGAAGAAATCAAAACCTGCTCATAGGACCCTTTCAAGAAAATTCACTAATGACAAGGGAGAGATATGTTGATGTTGTATTTCCCCCATTAGATAAATCAAAGGAAGATATTATGGTAGAAGATTATCAGGGCTCTCATATACACCTTGGTAGGGATACAAGAGAAGGCCTTAAACATGAGGTGTAGCTAGACATCAATTCTCTCTTCCAAAAAATTAACCATGACAAAACTACCAAGGATGAACTTAAAAATAAAGCTGATCAGTTGATCAAATCACTTAACCAATTCATAAAGCCTAGTGAAAGATCACAACAACCACAAGTAGTGCAAACAATCAATCTAGATCAAGCTAAAATTGATTTAATATGGGATATTGATCACATGGGAAGGGATACAAAAGAATGGTCTGAGGAACTGATCACAAGGGATAATAGGGCCGTCATAGTAATGATGTAACATTATGATATCATCATAAAGAGAAAGGAAGTTATAAAGTCACATATCAGTAGTTATGAAGAAGAGGTTCAAAATTTGAACATGTATTATCCCAAGTTAACAACCATAAAGTTAATTGATATGAATACCCTCATTGATAAAAATATATTAAATAACTCTACTGAGCATGAGGAATTACATAGGGCTACCTAATTCCAGATAAGGATACTGACTAATTTTTTTGAGTGAGCCAAGGAACCTCATGATAAAGCTATTGATGTACTATATTAGATTGATGGCATGATGAAATTAATGTCATGTTGACCAATGGATGATGATGATAATATGAATGAAGTTAAGAAGAAATCAAAACCTGCTCGTAGGACCCTTTCAAGAAAATTCACTAATGACAAGGGAGAGATATGTTGATGTTGTATTCCCCCCATTAAATAAATCAAAGGAAGATATTATGGTAGAAGATTATCAGGGCTCTCATATACACCTTGGTAGGGATACAAGAGAAGGCCTTAAACATGAGGTGTAGCTGGACATCAATTCTCTCTTCCAAAAAATTAACCATGACAAAACTACCAAGGATGAACTTAAAATAAGGCTGATCAGTTGATCAAATCACTTAACCAATTCATAAAGCCCAGTGAAAGATCACAACAACCACAAGTAGTGCAGACAATCAATCTAGATCAAGCTAAAATTGATTTAATATGGGATATTGATCACATGGGAAGGGATACAAAAGAATGGTCTGAGGAACTGATCACAAGGGATAATAAGGCCCTCATAGTAATGATGTAACATTATGATATCATCATAAAGAGAAAGGAAGTTATAAAGTCACATATCAGTAGTTATGAAGAAGAGGTTCAAAATTTGAACATGTATTATCCCAAGTTAACAACCATAAAGTTAATTGATATGAATACCCTCATTGATAAAAATATATTAAAGAACTCTACTGAGCATGAGGAATTACATAGGGCTACCTAATTCCAGATAAGGATACTAACTAATTTTTTTGAGTGAGCCAAGGAACCTCATGATAAAGCTATTGATGTACTATATTAGATTGATGGCATGATGAAATTAATGTCATGTTAACCAATGGATGATGATGATAATATCTTACATGCAAAACAGGTCTAGGAACATTTTAAGTCAATAGTTGAGGAGTCAACAAAGAACACTATTCTTGCCTTATGTTTAATTCACAAGTTTATTAAATATGAGAAGGCAATTGATTAAATGATGACTAAAATTTAGGGTATAAGGAATTTTAGAAGAGAATTATTTTATGTATAGGTAGACTACACAACTTATAACATTTATTCTTCTAGGTTAGATGAAGAGTGGATATAGGAAATATTCAAGGCTTTTGATACATACTCAAAGAAGCTATGAGAAAAAAATGACAATAAAGATGAAGCTAGTCTGAAGACTGATTAGTTTTTCCTCTCCTTCATATATTTGATTTTTTTTATTATATGTATTTTCATTATGAAGACATTATAATTTGTAATTTTATAATAGTAAAGTGCAGCTGTGGATTTTTTATAACTCTTTTGGAGAAAGAGAAGACATATATTTTTCACTTTATATCTTTTAAATGTGGAAGTTGTAAAAATCAAGTTGAAAATTACACTTTCTATTTTAATTAATGTGAAATAAAAAAGTACAAATTCATAAAACACAAATTGCATGGTCCTTTTGGTAAAAGTGATAAAGGCTTGAATGTTGAAAAAGTCTCACTTTTATTTTGCATGCTAGAGTTTGAATGGAAAAGAGATTTGAAAATTTATTTTCAATATTATTTTTTATTTTTTTGAAGACTAAGTTCTTTTGGGTGTTGCTTTTTTCATGAGGAGTTATTTTCAGCTAGCATCCAAAGATACTTGCATTGATATATCCATCTATGCCAATATAACCTCTAAATTTATGCCTAACTCATGTACACAACACAAGCATTCCCACGAGTCCAAAGTGCCAAAAATAGAGGAACTCACCCCTTTTACATAAGGCATTATAGTTTACATGATTTATTTTGTTGGGTGTTAAAGTTTGAACAAACTAAATGTCTTCTAAGAAATATTTTGTATAAATATGGGTAGACCCCATGGCCCAAGGTATCTTTTTGCTATTAGTGATATTTTTTGCACTTTGAACGTATTTTCTACAAGCTATACCCTTTAGAGAGAAATAAAGTTGAATTTTTTGCCTTTCATGTCTTTGGAATCTTTATGTTATGCAAGTTATTTGATTCCTTGTTGAAGTTTTATATTTTATTTCAATCTCAAGAGAATTCATTTGTGGTATTTTACCCTCTTTATAGTATTATTTTAAATAAATATATTTTTCCCTTTGTTGAAGAATAGCTAAAATATTACCTCTAATTTCCAAATTTGCATAACTCTATGCTTAAAATAAACTCAATATGTTTTATGCCCTATTGTGCTTTCTGAGTAAGCATATAGATCCATTATACAAATTTGGTGCAATCACCATACTACTATAGGGCATAATTCTTGATACTGTGTGGAAATAAATTCATAAGAATCTAATCATTGTGCACATATTATAATAATGTTACATAAAAGGATATAGGTCACCCTTGACATCATATAATGTGAGCTTGGGTGCTACAAAATTGGATGTCAAAGGAGTTTCCACAATATGATGTGCCAATGTTATATGCAAGAGAATGTTGGAATCCAAATCATGTGAAGGCTTGGTTGTTCCCTACTCAAGATGTAACACCTTAGATTTCAAAGAAAGATCCTAATGCATAAGGGATTGTACATTAGGAGGAGAAAAACTAGACATAAGTGGTATGGCTATCACTGATGGTCGAATAATAATCTTCGGTTGAACTATCCAAGTTGGTTGAGTGGGCCCTACTGAAGGTGTAACAACATCATTGACTGGAGGGGTTGAAGATTGATCATTGTTATTCTTTTGGAGTTCATCTTGAAGAATGTTTATGAAATCATCTTGTATATCATTATGTTTGGACAAAAATTCTTGTAATTGATGCTTATTAGTTTCATCAAAGTTTTTAAATTCTGCCATCATAGGTTGAAAGGTAGGAAAACAAGTTTTGTATATTTTAAACCTTTTAAGAATAATAATCAATAAAAAAATTTCAGAACTTAAATATTGTGGTAAATTGTGATATTTTTGGAATTAAAATGTGAGTATATAAAAAATGATACAAACCCTAAGTGTGGTTAGGGTTAGGGTTTTAGAAGCTAGGGTTTCTTTACAACAATTTAAATTATATGTAAAAGAAATTGAAACCCTACTGTAAAATTTGATTTTAATTTATATAAGTTGTCTAATTAAAATTAGAAAATCATATGTATTTAGTCCTAAATATATTTCATAAAATATGAATTAATGCAAGATAGGTTTTGATGCAATATTCAAAATAAGACGGGTTCACCAAATGATTTAACCTTTTAGGGTTTTATAAGTGTAATATCCTATGTTTGGTTAAAGAGGTTGTTAGTTACTAAAATTGTATTAAAGCAATTGAGCCCTTTTTAAATGTCAAAGCTTGAGTCCTTATCCATATTCCTATTTTCCACTATTCTTTTGAAAGGGCAAGTTCATATTGAATTGGCTAGGTGATTTAACTTGGTCTTTACTTAGTGTATTTCCTTTAGGCATTTTACATTGGGTATTTTCTTATGTTAATTTGGCTTATACTTGGTACAAAGTCCTTAAAGTATTTAAGAAAAAGTGTTTTCATAAAATTGTCTAAAAGTTATAATTTTTCAAGCTTTTTGTCCACACAAAAATCCCAAAGGGTTATTTCCTTCAGGCATTTTATCCACACAAAAATCCTTAAGGGCTATTTTGATTATTTTGAATAAATTGTAAGGAATGTTTTATTTTGGCCAAATTATTTACAAAAAGTTTGAAGGAATATTCCTTCAGGAATTTTATTCACACAAAAAGTCTAAAGGATTATTCCTTCGGGAATTTTGTTTGCACAAAAAGCCTGAAAGGCTAATTTCTTTGGGCATTTTTTCCACACAAAAATCCTAAAGGGTCATTTTTCCCTTGTAAAAATTCTGAAGGGTCATTTTGCCTTAGAAAAATATTTGAAGGGTCATTTATTTTAGGTATTTTGCCCTTGTCAAATTTCTAAAGAATAATTTCAAAAGATCCAAAGGAATTTTCAATAAGTCTGAAAGGTATTTTCAAGAGATCTAAAGGGACATTGCAAAAGGCCGAAGGGTAATTCTGTAGGGAAAGTACCCTTGACAAAAATTCTAAAGGGCATGTTGAAGAGCCCAAAGGGTAATTTTAGCAAAGTTGATGTAGAATAGAAGTCCTATTTCCATTAGACATTTTACCCATGCAAAAAGTTCAAAAGAATTGCATTTCTTTGGGGAAAGTGTAAAGTCATTTTTCTTCAAAAGATGTAGGGATTATTTGTTTCAAGGAAATTGTTTTAGACATTTTGTCTAAGATAATTATCCTAACATGCAGAAGGTATAAAAGAATGCACATTGCTTTAGATATCTTGTTGTAAGAGAAATGCCCAAAATAATTCTCTCGAAGACTAGGATGTTGTAGACCAAAAAAGATAAGACCAAATTATTGTAGCAAAATTTCCCAAAACAAAAATGCTTGATACCAAAATGCCACATGAAAACAAATTCTCTATGAATAAGTTCCCAAAGAAACTTGACCAAACTGCACAGGTGTGACGGTCTTATGGATCTCTTTTGACAAACACATGGATGTTAATTTTAAGGAATGACAAGTGGTCATTGGGATTCAAATATTTTAGGATGATTTTGTGAGCATCAATTTTAGACCCTGTGAAGTAGCCATTTATTTTAAAACAAATGTAGATCTAGTGGCATTTATTTGCATGGAATAGGATGATTTGACGATGCATGATCAAAGCTAAATAGTCAAAGGAATTAAGGACAAGCATAGGTGTGACAAGTGTTGAGCTTATGGGGAACTATTTAAAGATCGAGCACATTCCCAAAAATCAATGGTGTGTGTTCAAGTATACACAATCCAATATACAACATGTATTAAGTCAAGACTTTTCAACAAAGCATAGAATTAATGTGAGACTTCTACTTTGTAAGAATGCATTAGCCTAATAATACTGATAGAGTAGGATGTAGAGAGCCCACCCCTTAGATCATGATTTGATGGAACATGTTTGCTTATCATAGCTAGATCTAAAGTTGCATATCCAATGTTGAAAAGTCAAGGACCCTATGAGCAAACATAGAAATGACAAGTGGCACTATTGTATGTCACAAATTAGAAATCAAACATGTCATGCAAGATATATGGCTCACATTTTCTCAAGCAAGGATAATCTAATGATGCAAGTCAAGGTGCATTTTTTAAAGGGCTTAGATTGTACAAGGTAGTGACAAGTGTCTAGATTGGATCCAATCAATTGACTTAGTCACTAAATGCCTAGTTGGAATGTGACATGCCAAATGTTAGTATGTGGAAAGATTTGGTTTAAAAACTAAAATTGATGGTTCTTTCATGGGTATGGAAATGATTTGAAGAATATAAGAACATCTAATTTCAATTTTAGAGCATATTTTCTTAATGGTTTTGGATGTTTTATATTTTCATCATAGCTGGAGCTTTCCAATTATAATCATCACAAGGTAATGGGATTTACTTAGCATGCACAAAGAAGAGATTTCTTGTCAATAATTTTCCATGATTTGTAATTGATTTATAGGAGAGAATTTCCATATAAGTTACACATAAGGATAAAATTTGTTTAGCTCTTCAAATGGTTTTCTCCCTCTAGTTGTGTAGGTGAGCGATCAAGAGCATCTCTAGGCAGTTACATATGATGACTAATAGTTATTCGATCCTCCATTATGAATTTCACTATCTAGATCATGAATTCACCAACATATTTAGTCAAAAGATCAAATGTTTGTTACAAATCTTTATCATTCTTTGTAGAGGTAGTTTCAATAATGATCCTTTTCTTTTAATTGGATGAGGATCTTAGGTATGGCAAAAGGCATATGCTAGCTAGAAGTATCTTAGAAAAATTAAATGCTTGTTCTATAATTTTTTAAGTTATGACCCATAGTTTTAGATTCAAAAATGTATAAATAGGGGCTTTATCCTCTGTTCTAAAGTTTTTGTTAGCTATTGGTTATTTTTGGTCATTCCTATTAGTCTTTGCTTTCTCTAAGTCTAGGTTTTACAAGTTTTTTGGGATCAATTTCTATGTGTAGATATTATCTCTCTTGCTAAGGTGGTTATAGTTGTACAATGATTAACAAGATTTGAGATCATGTTTATATGTGTCCCTTGTAAAAATAGAAAACTCACCATGCTTGTCCCCTTGGTATCATTTTGAATAATTGATATGTGTAAAGTTTCTTTTTCAAGATTAATGAAAATGCTTATAGTTCTTTCCTCTTTCTTGTTGATGAAGTGTAGTAATATGTCTTACATGTCCTAATAATTAGATATTTGGGTTTATGTTCTCTACTAGTTTTCATCTTGAGCATAGATCTAGGTTGTAAATCCTTTTTTGTAGTTTAACTTTGAAAATGTGTTATTGAACGAACTTTTAGATCACCCTAGGTCTACAGATTTGATAGGAAAAATTTTCTTGAAAGTTTAGTTTCAATGTATGCTCTAGGTTTTCAAGGACCATTTGGTATTTCTTATCAACTTGTATTTGAGTCTTTTCTACATTATTTTACTTAGGATAATGTAATGAAAATTATAATAGACCTTGATGTTTAAATAGTCCACCAGAACACCACTTTTCATTTTTATATAATCATCTAACTATCTTATCTCTTCCCACCTTGCAAATAATACACCCTATTTCATTCCCTAGTGCTATTTGAATTTCAAATGCATAAGCATTACATATCTAAAATGTGTTTGTAGTTTGTGTTTTAAAATTATAAATTGCAATCCTTTATTTAGCTCCTTTGTTATTGAAGATTCTTTAGAGTGAGGATTGTAGTCACAATTTCATTTATCTTTAGTAGCTTGTGTATGACTTAGAGAATTTATGCATTTCAAGTGACAACCCTTCATGGGTGAGGTGTGTAAACTTGGTTATGACTTGACCATATTTTTTCTTTATGCCAAAAATCCCCATGGGGATTGAATTATAAAATCTCTCCATGTGAGGAAGCTACCCCATAGGTCCTCTCACCTTGGTTTAGGTAGAGCCAAAAGTAGTAGGGATATAACCATACCCTCTATAGATGCCTCTCAGTCATTTTATACATTCTATCTAATTTTTATTCCAAACCCTTCCCCCAGCTATAATGACATACTAGAAAGTTTTCCATCACTGCTTTCCATTCTCTCTCAAGTGTGCAAGGTTGAGTGTATGAGGTGTATAACTACGAACCAACACTCAACTAGTGCTATTGTTAGGGATTAAACTAAAATCCTAATTACTTGTGTTTCTAGGAACTCTTATAGAGAGCCATAATTATTTCATCTTATGAATTTCTTTGATGTTACTACACTAATTTTACTATCTTGGCTATCAATATCACAACACTCCACTAGGGACATGTCAAGAAATTTTTTTAAGGTTTGACAATTTGACTTCTACTGAGTCTATTACAAAGAACTATTAACATTACATATTGAAAGGTATTTTGTCCCTTTTGAACATTATTTGGAAAATTGCAGTGTCTTTGTTCTCTATGTTATTAAGCTTCAACAGTTTAATTTCAACATGTATCACAATAGTTTGTCAAGTATTCTATTCTATAAGTTTGATTCTAGTGGTGACTCTGAATTTATTTTTTAGATTCAAGGAAGATTGGTGCCTATTATGAATATTATACTAACTTTTAGTTTTGAGTATCTTCTAGTTTGTAAATTTAAAAGAACTAAGATCATCTTTTAGAAGTGGTTCATCAAAGAAACTTGTCTCTCCTTTGAGTATTTCTCAAAGAAGAGGGAGAGAAGTTTGGAAGCCTATTGAAGGGTAGAGCTCAATTTTTACAGGTTATCTAGATTCTAATGATCTTGAGATATTTATTGACCCCCTACTATTTAGGACTATCATACCTCTTCTACTAATTTTGAAACACATTATCATGTTTAGTTTCTAACTCCTTCCCAGCTAGTTGAATCCCCTCCCGAGTTTGATCCACCAAGTCCACCTCATTCACCCCCTCATATCCCTTTGCCATTTTTTATTGAATCTCCTATTGTAACCAATCATGAGTCATAGGGACCAAGATGAGAATGTAAATCCTACATTATATGTTCATATATTTAGGCTTATCAATTTTGATGAAATGAAAGGCTATCATAATGAAGTCCCAAATGAAGTTAGGAAATGCCTCCGAAAATTCTAAGGGAATAATGCAGTGAGCAGTGATCAACATCAGAGAGCCTTTCAAAATATCATTGATGATTATGAGGTTGGTTATGAGCATGTGTGCATTAAGTTATTTATGCACACATTGGAAGAAGATGCTCATGAATGGTTTAACTCCCTTCCCATTGGATGCATTGATTCATGTGAAGAGATATAGAATGTTTTTAGAATTTAGTACAGTGTTAGGATTGGCCCAAGGTTTCTCTTGGATGAATTTTAAAATATAAAAAAGAATCCAAATGAGTGTGTGTAGGACTTCAATACCCAGTTCAATAAGACTATTATGTGGTTTCCTAAAAACATTATGTCTAGTGATATAGAGTGCTTGATAAAGTATTGTGCTGCCTTTGATAATAATGTTGTATACTACGTGAGGGACAAGACTCCCATTGACATATGATTGGCATTAAATATGTCCATCCAAATTGATAATAACATCAAGTCTGTGGGAAATCCCATGAACAAGTAAGCTGATGTGAAGTTAGTTAATATAGAAAAGACACATCCCATGAAGATAGCCAACTTGGAGGAAATTGTCAAAACTTTGGCCTCTACTATCAAATAAATGTCATAAAAGTTAGTTAGAGTTGAAAATGGTGTCCCTCAGGTTTCTCCCAACTATGAGAAGACTCTAAATCTAAATCAGGCACCAAGGGGGCCTAATTTCCATAATAGAGATAATGATAAGGGGAAGAGGCCTACACATGAAGAAAAGATGGACAAAAACTAGAATAGAGGGTCTAGAAAGGAGGTGCCGAATCCTTTAAATTCCAAGGTAAATATTTTGAAATTTGATTTAGACATTAATTGGTTTCCTTCCACACCTTCCACATGATACTATTGAATACATTGATGAAGATCTAGATGAACTTGAATATGCATCATCTGAATATGAGATTTTTAAGTTTGATTGTCAAAATCCTCAAAGTGAATCAACTAGCTCCATAGAATTGTTGAATGATACTATGGTTGATTAGTTCTAGACAACCATCAAAATCAAGAGTCCCAAGTTTTGGCTTTGCTTGTGATGTTAATATGGCACAAGCATATGAATTGCCCATCCATGATTTTGATCTCTTATGCTCTATGATGATTAAGAAATATCCTAAGGGAAATACATCATTTGAGGACATGCAACTATTAATTAATGTAGAAGTATCCTAAAATAAGGAATCCAAATTGAGAAGTAGACACCCAAGTGCTACTTCTTAAGACATTATCCCTATAAATATAAAGGTAGGGAATACAAGCAAGGAAGCAAAGAAATATACAATAGTTCTAAAAGCTTCCAAGATAACACTCATATCCCAAGATAATAAGCCCATAGGTGCTCTTGCTAAGAGTAATAGAATGACCATATTGTCTAGGATCCCTAATGGTGTTAATGAATTCAAATAAAATCTACCTTTGAAGGTTGTCAAAAATTCAAATCCACCCCAACCTACTCCACTTTAGAACTTAAGTGACTATATTCCAACTAAAGGTGTTATTATGCTTCCACCAAATATGCCTCTTCCTCAATATAGCATGTGTGATATGGCCCAAGTGTTGAGTCAAATAAAAATCACTGTATCACTTATTGAACTATTATAAATACCTGAACATAGGAAGAGGGCCTTTGAATATTTAGAGTTTGGTGAAAGGTTAGCTATGAATGAAATTGAGTTACTCCAATCACCCCTGGAAGAAGATGAAGAATAAGAAGAGGTTTTTGAACCCACTCTAGAGGTCTATTTGGGGACTACACTTGTAGAAAGTCAATTGAATGTGGATCCATTTTATACAACTCTATTGAATAATGGTATGATTGTTTAAAACTACATGTTTGATTCTGGAGCTTCTTGTAATGTGATGACCTTAGGTGTGCTCAATGATCTTGGAGTGAAGATCATGTCAGTCTTTATAAAGTGTTATCCCATGGAATCATGAGAGGTTCTAGTTGTTGAATAAGTTAATGGGTTGGTGGTACAGTTGGTAGTACATCCAATAAAGTATTTGAATATGGATGTGGTAGTTGTAGACTAGCCACCTAAATGGGGTATGTTGCTATCATGTAAATGGGTTGCTAGCATGGGTGTAATTGTGTATATGGAGCTTTAATATGCCACCATTCCTTTGGAGGGTAATATGGTCAAACTTTATAGAGATCCAAAGATGCTACATGTGATTGAATATCTGAAGCATGCTCTCAATGAAGTTTTATACATGGATGTTGAATTTGGAAACTCTTTTAGGAATGTTGATACTAGTGAATAGATTGATATTCTTGATGTTTAACTTGAAAACAAAGGATTTTTTTGGATGATGTACTTTGATGGGGCTTACTATAATCTTAGAAATGGAGTTGGGGTTTTCTTTTATGCCCCTAATGGTAAATGTTTTATGTTTCTTTTCAGTTGCCCTTTGAGTGTACTAAAAATATTGCTGAGTATGAGGCACTCTTGCTTCGTTTAAGGCTTGACCGTGAATATGAAATTAAATGTTTGGTTATCAAGGGTGATTTTGAGGTAGTGTTAAATCAATTCCATAATGGTTTTTCCATAAAAATAAGAGGTTGAAATAATATCAAAATGTTCTTTGGGATTTTCTTGAATTCTTTGATGCATTCAACATATGTTATCATGATAGGAGTTTTAATCAAGAAGCTAAAAAACTTGCAGGACTAGGTTCTCAATTTGATATCAAAAATATGATCCCTCTTTGTTAGTATCGAGTGGAGGTGCTTATTAGGTTTTAGTCCCAAATAATGTTCATCACTAGCAAGTGTTTGAAGATGATGATCAGATCAGAAGGTTTTTAAATTATGAAACTAAGTTCCATGATCATCTCATAGACTTAGAATATATGGTTTAGGGTTTTAATGGAAAAGAAACCCTATTTGGGAAGGAAATTATTTATCTAAAGACACACTCCCTAGAGGACTGGTAAGCTTAGAAGCATCTTTTGATGGAGCTGATAGAATTAAGTCAAGAGACTCATTCATTTCAAAGGATATGACTAAGTTTAACTTGGGTTCTTATGAAAATACAAGAAAGGTTTGGCTAGTTACTCACTTATGTGAAACTAAGAAGAAGTCTTACATGAATCTATTAAAGAAGTATCAAGATTTTTTAGCATGGTATTATTCTAAGCTAAAATCAAATATGGAAGACTTATTTCAACATGTCATTCCATGACAGCCTGATAGCAATCCTTTTAGGAAGAAACAAAGACATATTAACCCCTTCTTAACCACCAAGATGTGGGATGAATTAAATAATTTGAGGGATGTGATACCATTCATCCCATAAGGTATTCATCATAGGTGGTGAACCTAGTCCTTATGTGGAAGAAACATTATGACATTTTCTTATGTGTGGATTTATAAGTTAAATAAGCCTTCTTTAAAAAATAATTACCCTACCTAATATGGAGAACCTAACAAAGAGTGCTACTAGATTAGAGATGGTGTCCACATTATAAGGCTTCTTAGGGTATAACTAGGTTGTGGTAAAGGAATCTGAGAGATCCAAGATTAGGTTCACAATGCCTTAGGGTACATATGTATATATGAGGATGCCTTTTGGGTTGATAAATGCTAGTGCAACATTCTATTAGGATATGGATGTTACTTTTTTAGGGATAATTAACCAATTCATTATTATGTATCTAGAAAACATTACTATGTACTCTACAACTAGAGAAGAACATTTGGAGCATCTAGAAAAGGTGTTGATCATATGCAGGGATTTCATAATTTCACTTAACCCCAAAAAATGCTACTTTAGATTATAGAAGGACAAGCTATTGGGATATATAATGTCTAAGGACGGTGTCATGATTGACCCTAAAAGGGTTGAAGCCATTGACAAAGTACCTATTCTATAGTCTAATAAAGAAATTTAGTCTTTATTTAGACAAATTAACTTTGTAAGGAAGTTTGTGTACAATTTTTTAGAGATTACTCCACCTATTAATTCCTTACTAAAGAAGGACCAAACCATCAAATGGGAGGAGAAGGTTGTGCAAGCATTTACTCACATCAAGGGAGCTTTAAAGTTTACCCCTATTTTGTTCAGTATTAATTACACAAAGCCATTTTAGATATTCCTTTTTATGTCATACAATACTATTGTTTTTGTTCTATTTCAAAAGAATGAGGATGGTCACGAGAAGCCCATATATTTTTTTAGAAAGTCTATGCAAGGTCCTGAACTAAACTACACCATCATGGAAAAATAAGATTTCACTCTTTTGAAGGCTGTTAAAATGTTTAAGCCATATATTTTGAGTTCAAATATTATTGCCTATGTCTCGTACACCATGATGAAGGACATTTTAACGTAGATTAAATTATCTAGAAAGAGGTGCAGGTGGGTCAGCAAGTAACAAGAGTATGACATAGATATCCAGACTATCAAGTTGGTAAGGGGGATGGGTATAGCCAAGCTTATGCCTTAGACTAATTTTCAAGCTATTGAGGTAAACACTATTGCTTTTAATATTAATAATTATTGGAGTGAATTTAACATATTTCTATGGCATAGATATATTAAAAACTATTTGCAAAACCTAAGTTGTCTCCCTAACTTGGACAAGAATCAAAGAAGAAATATTAAACTTGTTTCCCAAAAATGCCTCTTGACTAAGAATGGACTATTGTGGAAGAATCCATATGGGATTCTCCTAAGATGCATGCTAGAAGAATAAATTACTAGCCTAATTGAAGACTTCCATAGTGGAATATGTGGTGGTCATTTTGCACCTAAATTTATAGCTTATAAAATTTTGAGAGCTGGTTATTGGTGGCCATAATTGTTCAATGATGTTGATTAGAAAGTTAAAAAGTGTGAGAAATGTTAGTGCTTTGCTAGGAGGATGAAAAATTTAGGTTCTCTTCCCTTACATCCTATGATAATTGAATGCCCATTCAGATAATGGGGAATATATTTCATTAGAAAAATTATTTATTCATCAAGCACTAGACATAAATGGATACTAGTTACAATTGACTATTTCATAAAATGTGTTGAAGCATTCCCTACAAAGAAAGCAACACATCAAGTAGTTATGGATTTTTTGCTAAATCAAATTATTTGTAGCTTTGGTGTGCCTATTAAGATAATTAATTTTAATTCCATGAGTTTCAAAGCCAAGCCTTTGGTGGAATTATGCAAAGAGTATGGGATTGAATTGACACATGCTTCCAATTACAATCCTCAAGGGAATAAACAAGTATAATCCAATAAAAAGAACTTGCTCAAGATCATTAGGTGGACTTTGGAAGTAAATAATAAGAAGTGGGGTGAATAACTGAAGTTTATTTTATGGCCTGATAGGATCACACTTAAGAGAGTTATAGGAATAAGCCCTTTTGAGCTTGTTTATGGAGCTCAAGTAGTTTTACCTATGATTTTTTAGTTTCCCACCTATCATCTCATGTAGAAACTAAGGGATGATGAGCTGATCCACCACTATGAAAGTAGGATGAACCAAATTATTGATCTCGATGATATTTAAAGACAATCTCATGAAAGACACCTCAAGTTCAAAGAGAAGCTAAAGAGAATATTTAATTGGAAGGTCACTCTATGAACCTTCCAAGTAGGTGATCTAGTTATAATTTGAGATAACAGGAATGAGGAGAAAGGAAATCATAGAAAATGTAATGCCTTTTTGATGGGTCCCTATTCTATTTACTGTAAAATTAGGGAGCATATTTTCTTCTTGAGAGACTTGGATGGTGAAATACTTGAGTTGACAGTCAATCATAGACATTTGAAACACTTCCTTGATTAAGTCCTTCACATGTGTACCATATTGAATAGTGTTTTGTTACTTTATTGACCCTTTGTTTTGGGCCTTTCTTGTATAGTTTCCATTTGTATTTTGTTGTGTCTTAATTTTTAGATCCACCTAATATATTATTGTTAATTCTACCATGTTTTTTTGATCCTTCATGAGCATTTACTAAAACTTACTATATCTTGACTCTGTGGCCCATTGGATTGGCACCTGGTCTTATATTTTTGTGTTCTTTGCATACCCATGGGGGTATGCATCCCTAGGCGAGAGCTAGTGTTAGTTCCAAAAATTGCATTAAATAAATTAAGCCCTTTTTAAATGACAAATCCTAAATCCTTGTCCATATTCCTATTCTCTAGTGTTCTTTTGAAAGGTAAAGTTCATGTTAAATTGGCTAGGTGATTTAACTTGTTCTTTACTAAGTGTATTTCCTTCAAGGATTTTGCATCAAGTATTTCCTTATGTTAATTTGTCATATACTTGCTAAAAAGTCCTTAGAATCTTTCAAAAAATGTGTTCACTTAAATTATCCAAAGGCCATATTCGTTTGAGATTTATGTTCACACAAAAAGCCCAAAGGGATATTTCCTTTGAGCATTTTGTGCACACAAAAAGATTGAAGGGCTATTTCCATTATTTTGGGTAAATTTTAAGGACTTATTTATTTTGGCCAAAATGTTTAAACAGAGTTCAAAGGATTATTCCTTTGGGCATTTTATCCACACAAAATTTTTGAAGGATTATTCCTTTAGGCATTTTGTCTGCACAAAAATCTTGAAGGGCTAATTCCTTCAGGAATATTGTCCACACAAAAATCCCAAAGGGTTATTTTACCCTTGTAAAGTTTGAAAGGTCATTTTTCCTTAGTAAAATCTTTGAAGGGTCATTTATTTCAAGTATTTTGCCCTTAATTTTTTTTTAAGAATGCCTTCAAAATATCTAGAGGACATTTTCAATAAGTTTGAAGGGCACATTCAAGATATCTAAAGGGCCATTCCAAAAGGAAGAAGGGTAGTTTTGTAGGGCAAGTGCCCTTGACAAAACTTCCATAAGGTATGTTCTAGAGCCCGAAGGGTACTTTCAACAAATTTTTTGTAGTTCAAACTTTCTATTTTTGTTGCACATTTTACCTATGCAAAAAGCTGAGATAATTACATTCCTTCAGGGAAAGTGTAAAGTCAAATTTATTCAAAAGATGTAGGGCTTATTTGTTTCAAATAAATTATTTAAAGCATTTTATTTGAGATAATTATCTTAACATGAAAAAGGTGAATTCTCAATGCTTAAGAGATATTGTTGTGGGATAAATGCCTAAATCAATTCTCTCGAAGACCAAGATGTGGCAGACCACAAAAGTTGAAGACCAAATTTCTATGGATAAATTGCCTAGGATAGAAATCCCTAATCCAAAAAGGCCACATGAAGAAAAGTCTTGATGAGTAAAGTCTTGAATAAAATTTCCTAAATTACATAGGTGTGATGGTCTCAAAGACATATTGTGACAGTCACATAGACATCATTTTAAGGCATGGCAAGTGGTCATTGGGATTCAAATATTCCAAGACAATCATGTGAGAATCAATTTTAGATCCCATGAAGTAATTGTTTGATTTCAAATAGAGGCATATCCAATGGTACATGTTTATGTGGATCGATATGATCCAACGATACATGATCAAATTTGAATAGTCAAAAAAACCTAGGATAAGTATAGGCATGATAAGTGTTGAGTTCATGCAACACAATTTAAAGATCAATCACATTCACACATTCAAGTGTACACAATCTAATTTATGGCATGTATTAATTTAATACTTTTTAAAAAATAATAGAATGAATGTGGTACCACCAATTATATATAGCATGTTAACCTGATAGGATTGATAGATTAGGATGCAAAGATCCCATATAACTGCCAAGTGGCACCATTTTAGGACCTATAGATAGTTAATAATGCTCCACCCCTCAAATCATGATCTAACAAACATTTATTCATCCCAAATATATATTATGATGCGTAGCCATTGTTGAAAATTCAAGGACCCTATGAGCAAATGTAAAAATGACAAGTGGCATTGTTACATGCTATAAATTAGAAATAAAGCATCTCATGTAAGATCTATGGCTCATGTTTGCTTGGGTAAGGATGATCCAACGATGTGAGCCAAGGTGGAATTTCCAAAGGGATCTAATTTTATGATGAAGTGATAAGTGTCCAAATTGGAGCCCATCAATCAGATTACTCACTCTTAGGCCTCACAAATGCCTAGTTGGATCCAATGTGGCATGCCAAATATTGATATCTAGCAAGCATTGGTTTAAAATCTAAAATTAATGGTTCTTTCATGGATGTGGTAATGATTCAAAGTGTATAAGAACATCTAACTTCAATTCCAAAACATATTTTAGTAATAGCTATGGATTTTTTCTATTTTCATTAGAATTGGATCTTTCTAATTCTAATCATCACAAGGTAAGGGGCTTTCCTTGGCATGAACAAAGAAGATATATCCTATCCAAAAGTTTCCATGATTTGAAATAAATTAAAAAGAGAAAATTTATAGATAAGTTTCACATAAGGATAAAATATGTTTGGCTCTTCACATGATTTTCTCCCTCCAATTATACAAGTGAGTGGTCAAGAGCATCTCCAGGTGGTTGCATATGATGACTAATAGTTGTTTGAGCCTCCACTATGAATTTTATTGTCCAAATAATGAATTCACCATCATATTCAATCAAAATATTAAAGTTTTTTTACATATATTTATCATTACTTGTAGAGGTATATGCAACAATGATCCATTTATTACAAGTGGATAAGGATCTCAGGCATGGCAAAGGGCATATTCTAGGTGGAAGTATCTTGGAAAACTTGAAGGATTGCTATGTAGTTTTTTAAGTTATGACCCATAGTTATAGATTTAAAAATTTATAAATAGGGGATGTATCCTTTATTATAAGGTTATTTTTATTTTTTAGTTATTTTTCTTCATTGCTATTAGTCTTTACTTTCTCTAAGTCTAGGTTCTGCAAGTTTTCTAGGATCAATTATTATGTGTAGATCTTGTCTCTCTTGCTAAGGTGGTTATAACTATATATACATTATCAAGATTTGAGAGAATGTTTATATGTATTCCTTGTAAAAATATCAAACTCACCATGCTTGTCACCTTTGCATCATTTTGAACAATTGATGTGTGTAAAGTTTTTTTTTTAAGATTAATGAAAATGCTTGTGGTTCTTTGCTCTTTCTTATTGATGAAATGCATTAATATGTCTTAAAAGTCCTACTGATTAGATATTTGAGTTTATTTTCACTATTGGTTGTCATCTTGAGCATAGATCTAGGTTTTAAATCACTTTCTATTGTCTAACTTTGAAAATGTGTTATTGAATGACCTTATAGGGCACCCTAGGTCTACAAATTCAATAGGAAGAAGTTTCTTAAAAGTTTGATTGTAATGTATGCTCTATGATTTCAAGTACCATTTGGTATTTATAATTATCTTGTATTTTAGTATTTTCTACATTCTTTTGCTTAGGATAATGTCATGAACATTGTAAGAAACCTTTTCTTTGAGCATGCCACTAGCTTGCCACCTTCCATTTTTAAATAATCATCTAATTGTCATACCACTTCCCACCTTGAAAATAATACAACTTGTTGAATATTATAAGTGTTATTTTCCTTGAAAATTCATAATAACTTGCATATCTAAAATTTTTTTGTAGTTTTTGTTTTAAAATCCTAGCATTGCAATCCTTTATTTAGCCCCTTTGTTATTAAAGATTAATCAGAATGAGGATTGTAGTCATAATTTCATCTATGTTTAGTAGCTTTTTTATAACTTAGATAATTTGTGCACTTTATGTGACAACCCTTCATGGGTGAAGTGTGAAAACTTGGTTATGCCCTGATCATAGCTATTCCTTATGCCAAAAATCCCCATGGAGATTGAATTGAAAAATTTCTCCATGTGAGCAAGCTACCCTATAGGTCCTCTCACCTTGGTTTAGACATAGCCAAAAGTAATAGGGAGCTAACCATGCCCTCTATAGGTGCCTCTTAGTCATTTTATACATTTTTTCTAATCTTGATACCAAACCCTTCCCTAACTACAATGACATACTAGTGAGTTTTCAATTACTATTTGTCATTCTCTCTTAAGTGTACAAGGCTGAGTATACGAGGTATATAACCGGGAATCAATAAGGGCTGAGATGTCTAAATCAGTTAAATAAATTACAATAATCAATCTACTAATTTTTTATGAATTTTAACTTATTTGAATTTATAATAATAGTAATAAGTAGGGATCAATAGATATTTATCTAAAAACTATCTTGGATGATCTGGGTTCTGAAAGTTAATGTTTGAGTAGTAGCCTATGTTGTCAACAAGATTCTAGTATGTGTCAACTCAATAGATAGTAGAACCTAGTTTAGACAATAGCAACATATATGTGTAATGTCCTTTATGTGGTTCTATTATCCCATTTGTGAGACAATTCCTATTTTTAGGGAACACCTACACCTATTTCTATATGTTATATTGTTACATGAGCAAAACCTAGAGTTATGTATTGTACCTAGAAATATTTATTTGGTGTGCAAATCTTAATCTCCTTAAAATTATGTCATATGAAATGATTTCATGTGTGTTAGTAGGATTGGTTAGAATCCTCAATTCAAAATTATATATAGAGTTACCTACATACCAATACTCCGAGGAGGGATCAAGTCTGATGTAGTTATCCCACCTATTGCTTGATGTATGTGCAAGTGAATAATAGAGTGAGAGTGGCCTTGGATGCCTTGAGTTTTATTGAGCTTTGAAATTATTGAAAACTATATTTAAGGTTTCTATAGATGGTTGAATGCAAAAAGTAAGAAAAAATAGGGATAAATTACCTTGATATTGCACAACTTTATCTTTGGTTTGAATATATTTTGTAATTATTTTCCATCTAATGAATAGAGGTGGATTAGACTTGTATTTATAGGGTTTTTTTTCTTATGTAGATGATATAATGATCTTAGTCCAACCTTAGGAGGGCACACATTTGAAACTTATTTTTTATAAAGATATATGGCTAAGGACAATAACACCCAGTTGGGGACACTAGCACCATGTGGCTATAGTGTCCCAAATATGGCACTAATGCCTTTTTGGTAGAATATTGATAAAGTTAGGTTAGGATTTGGGAAGATAGATTTGGGACTATGTTTAACTAGATATAGGTTATTTTGGTATTTTTAAAGACTAGACATGTAAGTTTGATGCTCAAGGATATGTCTATGGATAACCCAGGTATAAGTTAACTCAAGTGACACTCTTATCATACAATTGCCACTTTTAGGTGATTACAGTAACCATGCATTATGTGTGTAGCCTTCATGGATTTATAATCATTATGAAACATATTCATGTCCCCTTGTATTCATCCCTTTAGATCAATTTATATCATTCATCATTCTTTTTCTACTCTTTATGACATATTAAATGTCCCTTGTACATGGCCTCTTGAGCCTCTTTGCATGACAATTGTTTGACTTTTATTCCATGTTTTCTATTTAGGATACTATAGTGTCATGATTATTACAATGCACTACTATGTATCTACTTTTATATCTATTGTGCCATAATTTACATCATGCATAATAATACATACATGCTTCAAATTGCTATAAAATTTTCAAAACATACCTTATACTTACATATTCAAACACTTTAAAGTGATTTATCATGTTTCATTTTCACTCCTATGATTCAATATCAAACTTACATGAATGCAATAAAGTTTAAAAATATTTTAAATTACTTCAATGATACATCTATATGATTTCTAGACAACATCAATCTATGAATATACTTTGAGATAAGTGTTTTTTCATGCAATCTACCTCATCTCAAAGTGACGTCTGGTTTATGGGGGCATTTGTCTAGATTATATTCTCCATTATTTAAGTTAATTGAGCACAAACACACTTGTGTGAGGATGGTATATGTATTTAGACAAGATTTCAAAAAAATCACATTTGTAACTCTACATAGTATAATGGGCATAACATATTTTCATGACCAAGCTACTACTTTGAAAAATTAGTTTTATCATTCACTAAAGCATCAAATATTAAGGAATTTTATAGTTTTAATCTAGATCCATATGCAATGGTGTGACTCATCTTTTTCAAGTGGACCAAATCTTGAGCTTAGTGATGTTCCACACCTAGTTTCACTTTTAGAGAGTCATATACTTATTTCCAATCTCTTCTCCCACATTTTTTACATAGACCAATGCTTTAGCTTAGTGATATTTTGAAACTAATTTCACTTTTAGTGAACCTATTTTGGTTATCAACCATTTTTCACATTTTTTAAATTAATCTATGAGGGTATTAGCATGCATCTTTCCAACCCAAGAATCTACACTAATTTTTATATTGGGACATGATCACTCTAAATCCAACACTTATCCACATGTTTCAATAAGGGGAATGAGCATCTTCATGGAAAGTTCAAAGTGTTTTTCACACAATAAAATATTTCATTTCCTTTACTATAGCTAATTTTTACATTTACTATAATAAAGTGGGGTCAAATATAGACATTTAAATTTAATAATTATATGCTTGAAAAAGTTTTTCTTGTCATATTTACCCTATTTGACCAAATCACCATCCTGATAACCATTTATTTATGTGAGATCCTTCCATGTCTTAAAAATAATATAAAAATTATCTATAGTTCCCTAATTTATTCCTAAACATCCCCTAATTAGTATACACTTCATTATCAATCTAGTTTCAGAACCCTGTGTCTAGTCTTGATAAGTGTGCATTAGGTGGATGGAGAAATGTTTCACACCCATCCACAAGGGAAAACAAATTATCCATTCTATAAAAACTATATTTTTTTAATATCATGCTTCATAATGTATCTTCCATGTATTTCATGAAGTTAGTTATTAGAAATTTTCCTATAATAGAAATTCAAATGCTTTAAGTTGAAACCACGAGTTACATAATCTATTACACTCTTGAAAAATAAATTCAAAAAACCTTATCTCTTTATTAAAGAGCCTTACTAATTTGTGTTGTAGTATATAGTCATTATAAAATTTCATGTTTTATTGGAGGTTGAGGACACCCTTTTGTTAAACCATACCAAACACAAATTGATGGTTCCATTCATCTTATGACCTTACCCCAAAAGGATAACTACATTATCCTGATGTCCACACAAACTATGTAGGAAGAACTTATGACATCAAGGTATAGAGGTAACTCAGTGATATCCAAAATTTCAACTTCCTCTTTTTTTAATTTGATTGTTTTTTTTTCCTTGAATAAGTTAGGATTTTAATCTTTTGGAAGTGATTGATGCATCAAATCATAAATCACACAGAGATAATTTTTCTATAGGTAGAGGTAAAAAACCTTGAACTTAAAATTTAAATGCACAATTAATAAAAATATATCCATAATGGTGGACAAAAACACACTACACACATGTCCCCATACTATGCACATGTCCCTAAAATAGTGAAGCACAGTTTTAAATTAACACCTTTCTTATAGATTTATGTCAGTTTTTTTACATAGTCATAGTTAGCTCATAATATATGTATGTATGTATGTATGTTTATATGTATGTATGTATGTATTTAAAACACACACACACACACACACACACACACACACACACACACACACACACACACACACACACACACACACACACACACACACACACACACACACACACACACACACACACCACACACACACACACACACATCTTTCATTAATGATATTTTAATCTCTCTAAACCTAGCTCTCATTTTTATTTTTTTGTAATTTACAATATTTTTAAATTTTGTATTTTTTTATATCACTATATTTTATAGTAGGTTTCTTATTAATAT
>JARHVA010003556.1:0-62500 GCA_037957365.1 Torreya grandis
CTTTTATTATTCCTTAGAGAAAGGAAGAAGATTATTCTTACCTTATCACATGCTTGAAATTAGTGTACTAGTGTGATTCTTGATGAATGTTATTAGTAGTCATGGGACACTCTCTCATTTATCTTTTCTTAACTATTTACAAATGGATTGTCTTCTTCTAAGTAACATGGTGAGTTTGATTTGTTTTTGCATATCTTGAAAGTATATTTTTAGTATTTAGTTCCTTGTTTATACCTATTGACTAGCCCTCTCATATAATACATCGACTATGACCTCTATGTGAAGCATTCATGTTTGAAGGTCCTTGTTTTGAGAAGTGTGATCTAGTTCAATCCTATTTCATGTTCTTATGTGCATGATAGTCAAGTAGAGGGTGTTTTTTTTTTGGTGTATCACCTACTTAGATAGGTTTGTTTTATGTATTATCTCTCCCTTATCCTTATTAATCAAGTAATTAGTAGTAGTATTGAACCTAACTGATACATCAAGGGGAACTAACACTTTAACTTAGAAGTTTGGTCCACCTAAGGTCACCCACAACCTAAGACTAGTCACATTGCATAGTTCAAGTTGAGAGGGCTTGAGTCACCATCTCAAGGGTGAAAATTTTGGGTATAATAGCTCTATCATTCTTTATGGGACTATATTGACATCAATTTAAGGAATTTTTGGTGTTATCCTTCAACATATTAGCCATTGAAGGTAACAACTAAAGCACCAATGGTGACTCTAAATGAATATCAACTAGTATAAGTAATCCAAGTGCCTCAAAATTAGAAGGATTCAATCAAGCTAATCATATTTATTACCATCTCACCCTCTCCTTTTATGAAGGAGAATCAAGTACATTGAAGGAGGAAGATGGACAACTAATTAAAAAAGAGAACTTGTCAAGAAAACATGATGATGTGGCTATCTTAGAGATTCAAGGTGTTGCATTTGTAGGTAAAATTCAAGATTGTGTTATAGAGAGTGATCCTAGTGATCATTAAGAAGATATAATCCTTAGCACTCCCCTTGGTTGAGAGGAGCACAAATTAGCTTTCAAGGATGAACATGAGCCTCTACTTTACAACCAATAATTGGGCAGTCCTTTAGAGGTCACAAATGATCAAGTGGATTAGCTTGATTGGTATGGTTTTGAGGTGAAGGAAGAATAATACAAGTCAAGTTTGATAGAGAAATAAAATCATGAGGTTTTACACCTCTAATGGGAAGATGAACTTCCATTCCTCATGGAGGAGGATGAAGACCAATCTAGTATTGAAGAAGATAGCTTGTAGCCTTGTCATAAGCCTACTCAATCATGTGAAAAACTTAATCAATATGTTATCCCTCAGTATAATGGTAAGGTAAACATTTAACTTGACATGCTTTCAAGTAATGAATAAGAGGTTGCCTTATGGGAAGAGTTAGAAATGTTTTGCTCTAGTCTAGATCGTAAACATACAACTCAAGAAGAGAAGGTTAATAATGTTGTCATAGCCAAGGAACATGGGAAAAGGATTCATGATAAAATCTTTGAATAAATTACCTTGATTCATGACCTTATTTATCCTAATAAACAATTTCAATAAGGTCTTGAGGATATGTGGAAATCATACATGAACATGTTCAAGGAGTTTCAAGAACATGGTAAGATATCACCTCAATAAACACAAGAGGTTCAAATGAATGATGTGGAAATCTATTATGATTATGATGTTATTAAATATGAGCAATAGAACAATATGTCAATTGGCCAAGAAATGATATGGAGGACTTTCTTGAAGATATGGCTCAAATTTTCATTCAAAATGATATCTCTCCAAATGAAGGTTTTCAAGAGAACAATAAGGTAAAATCTATTGATGAAAAAAATTAGTATTGTTTAAGCCAAGTAACCTGTCTTGGGATGAGTTTGAATTTATCATTAACTGACATAGTCAACTCATGGATATGGGAATGAAGACAAATGGTTTGATTGCTGATCATGGAGATATTGAGAGCATGCCAATCATGTTGACAAATAATAAGCACGATCTATGAAATTATACAGTCAAAGGGCAGCTCATTTAACAACATGTATCATTTCATGATGCAACTAATCTAAGAATCTTTCCATTTAGCCCTAGAGGAAGAAGGTATGAAAGTTAGTTGTGCATAAGAGTCTTTGATTTTTTTCCCTAAGTTCCTTAGCACAAGTGTGTATTATATTTTTAATTTAATTTGTGTGTTCCTTGTTTTTTTTGTATGTTTAGAGGTAAATTTGGTTGTCTTGTCTTGTTCAAGGTCAATTTAAATCTGAGGTTGAGTGCAAGTGACTCCATTGCCTAATGGATGGACTACGTAACAAATCTAGTATGCTTAACAAGCAAGCATCCCAAGGAGAAAAACAAAGATGTTATCCAAATTTTGGATACCATAGGATAAGTTCACAAAATTATTTCCTTTACAATTATTATTAGAATTATTTAAGGTAATTTCGATAAGTTTAAGGTAATATCCATTTTGACCCTATGTTTGTCTAAGTCACCTCATGTTATATTTTAAGATGGTTTAAAAGGTGTTAGTGGCTTAGGGTGTCTTATCAAGGCATAAATCATGTGTCAAATTCATATCATGCCTCTTATCGTTTGTACATATACCTAAATAAGTCTCATTTTGCATTAAAGGTCAACAAGGCACTTTTAACCTCTTCTACAAGTGATTAGTTTGTGTAAAATGGTCAAAATTCACTTTAAGATCCCAAAAGGGGTGATGACCATGTAAAAAATTATCTTAAGATGAATTTTTAATAATTATATAATTTCAAGTTGGCAAGTACTTCATGACAAATTAGTTTCAAAAGTTGAAAAATAGTTAGATGTAAGTTTTAGCACTTAAAAAAGGCTTATCACCCAAGTGTACAGATCAAAACATTGATTTAAAAGTGTAAATTCATGGAAATATGTCTCTTAATCATTCCTAGGAAAAATACAGGCCCAAAGAACATTAAAAACTCTATCTCTCTTGTATTTCTCCCTTGGCAAACTTACAAGGGAAGTTTTCACATGCTCAGTATGGACAATACAATGAGATTCATGGTATGCAATTTTAAAAAAAAGGAGGGGTACTGATGGCCTTAAAATCCATGTTAATTATTTTCATAATGGTGTCCCCTACTTTATGAACAATCATTAAGAGTGCAAGGAGGTCATTATGTCTTGTTCATCCAAGCAGGATTTAGTTTTGCTTATGTTTCTTCACTTCAGAGTTCAATGGAGGCAAATTTATTTTGTGAGGTGTTTTAAGATATAAAATTAGTATTTGTAATCTCATGTTAATCAATCATTTAAATTATATGAGGTGTCTTCAACAAGGAAAATGGTGTCTCAAGCATATGTGAACATCACCACCCCAATTACAAGAGTTTTGGGTGATTCTATGTTTTGTCATTCTCAAAAGTTTAAAAGTTCCTAATTATTCATTGAAAAATCCTCACTCTCACATTATCCATGTGCTCTCTCCTTGAAAAGTGTTTCTTTTTAGATAGTAAGCTTAAGCTTGCATTTTATCCTAGTTAATTGTAGTTGTGAAAACATTAAAAGCTTATTTTGTAGGATAATGTAAATATCGTATTACAAAAATAAGTGTAGTTTTGAGTACCCATTATCCCCTTACAAATACAGGACAAATTTAATTACTTTAAAGCAAGTGCAAGTATATTTTTTCACCCCTTTTCTCTTTCCAATTAGGCCTTTAGGCCTAAAAATTGAGTTTAATCTCAAAATTACTCCCACACATTTGAAACTCAATAAATGTTTTTGATTAAATTTACCCATCCTTTTAACATGATCCAAAAAAAATTTCAACTCATTGACCCTGTACAGATGGGTGAACCATGAAATGGTCAAAACCCAAGCCTGGGAGCATGTTCATGCTTAGGAAATAGCTTGAGTGGTTTTCCAAGGAATTGGAAGGTTAAAATGTTTTATTGTTGTTTTTTGGTGCCTTAAACATCTTAAGTAAACTTATATTATAGAATAAATCCATCCAAGAGTACTTCATATGCCTACAATAGAGCTTCTTGGTTAGCAAAATGGTGCATTTACTCTTCAAGGCCTGAACTGTCGACTTGGAAGGTACCATAATTGCCTTAGGAGAAATTTGGAGGCTTGTATAATATTATGAGATTTTTTTTAATTCTTACCAAGTCTCTCTCATTGATTTGGTGCTCAAAACCACCTTGATGATTCACAAACATGCCTGCAAGTGGGCTTTCTTGGCCTATTTTATATAATGTACACTTCAAATATACTATAAAATGTGTCATTAAGGTGTCCATGGGAGTTTTCAGGGTTATTAAGATCATTTATCATCTAAAATGTTTCATATAAATGCATTAAAATCATCAATTATCTCATCGGGTCCTTTAGGAGGGTTTAGCAAGGGTTTTTAGAAGCTTACCATCTTAACGATGATTCATACAACACATGGGGATAATCTCAAAAAAATACCAAAAAGTGGGAAGAGGTAGAACCATAAAACATTCCCAATGATCATGAACTCCCATCTAAATTCTCCATACACCTATAAGCAAAAGAAGATGACCTTTAAACTTTTTTACAAGATAAAAATAGGGTTTGGTGAGACCTCCGATCTTAGGGATGATTCATATAGGTATGAGAGTGATATAATGAAACAATGACAAGTATTATATTTTCTATAACCTATATATTACCTCAATTTACCCTTTTTCACCATTCAAATCTTACAAATAGTGTCAAGCAATCAAAAATGGCCTCTCAGGCTGGTTAGCTGTATGAGGACTAGAGGCAGGGTTTGGTGAGACCAAGACCCACTAGACTAAAAATTTTTACTTTCAACTACCTTCATGGTGTCTAAAACACCCTTTCACACATTTTAATATTTTTTCATTCACATACCTACGTCTCAATATGTTCAATCTAATCTCATTGACCATAGCAAGCCTTTAAGGGTTTTAGGTGTTGTAGGTTTTTTAAACCCTCACTGCTAAGTTTTGCCTTTGATTATTCACTACAAATTTCACTTTAAAATAAAAAATTTACCATGTCTTATAACACATCCAATGGAAATCCTAACTTTCATTTACCTAGGCATTGGTCTTTTTCAAAGGTGTCCTCAAGCATACCTATAGGTCTTTGCCTAGGTATCCTAACTATAATTTGAGAATAAGCTTTCACTTGATTACTCCTGTAGTACCTTGATAGTTTAAAAAAGTTTTATAGAGTTACACTTATCTCTTTATTACCATCCTACAAGACCATTGACCTCTCATGGCATCTACAAGCCTTTTTTTCTTCTTATCTTCATACACAAGCCTGTGTATGAGTATCTAAACCTATAGGATCCTTTGGTGACTGACATTAGTCATATAAACATTATTTTGACCCTCATTTAGCTTAGGAAATCCCATTTATTTGATACTTTCATGGTTTTACACTAGTACTTCCAATTTTCTCATTTCTACCACATGTTTCTTGGCTCATATTATTTATAGGTGGCAGTTAGCTTCTCATTCACTATGTTTGCTCATCCTAGATTCTAATGTCATCTATAGTGGCATGTGAAATTTAATAAATATATACCCTGAAGCTTTTACCATCATTTCAATCATACTAAAACACTTGAGGCACTTTTGGGCATTTACACAATCACCCTATTTTTGACATACTATCCATTTAGTAGTCATAATTTCATTATCTCTCCTTGACAAGTAAATAGGAAAAGTCAATAAGATCCTTGATTTATAGGGATTATTAATTAATATATTATAATTTATCCCTCAAAATTAAAACTTTGAATACATGCTATCTTCACATACTCTTCTTCATGTGATAATTTACTTTTGGCTCAAATTGATGAACTACAAGTCTAAAACCTATCAGTCAAATTTTGATTGAATAGGTTGTTAGGAACCAATTTCCTAAATTTTTTCACTCTATGATTGTATCAACTCATTTACCTTCCTTGTCATGTCATCAATATGACTGTGGATCTCTTACTAACACTATGTAGTCTAAAACTTATCCATTGTATGTAGAGGCCTCTATATGAGATCAACTCATGTGTAAGGATTATGTATGGAAGTTAGAGTTCATGCATTCACCTATGATATTTTAATGATGTAATGATGCCTCTCAAGGACATATTAGTGTTTAGGGTTGTATACTAGGTCTCTTTATTTCTTGAACATCCTCAACATGAAACTTGTGATCTATGAATGTCCACCTATAGGTCTATATAATAAGATCTTAGTGAGTGTTCAGTGTATCCAAAGGATTTGATTTAGGTATTAAAAGGTATGGATATTCCATCCATGAAGGTAATTTGAACTCATAATGATGAAACCAAGATTTGAGCTTTTTGAGAAAGAAAGGCCTAGTGATACAAATTAACTTCAAGACACCTAAAAGATGTAATCATAATTGCAATGTCAGTTTGAGGAAATTTTAAATTGATGTAAGGAGTAAAGAATAGGGTCAAGTTAATTCAATATGAATTTATGATTAAGAGTTACACTTGTCTATTCACAAGTCAAGAGAAGGACAGTTTTGAAGAGGAATCCAAGGTGTCAACAAACTAGATGAAACTCCTATGCCACTTAGTAGAATATTCCTCTTCAAGAGAGAAAAACTAATCTTTGGAGACCTATTTTAAATATTTTTAACTCTATCTTGATTGTAAGTATCTTGAAAAACATTTGTCATGGCTCACTTATATGCCCCTCTCTCTCTTCTAGTCTCATTTTCTCTATACATTTAGCCTAAATGGGCTTTGTATGCATATTCATATTTACTATGGAAATTCCCTAATCAATTTAACACTTGTACTATTCCTTTGAGAAAATAATGAAGTTGATTCTTACCTCCTCACATGATTTAAACTAGTGTACTAGTGTGATGGCTGTTGAATTTTAGTAGTAGTCATGGTATTCTCTTTCATTTGTCCTTCCCTACCTCTTTGCAAATGGATTGTCTTATTTCAAGTCACATAGTGAGTTTGATTAGGTTTTTCATATCTTTAAATTGGATTTTCAATCTTTAGTGACTTGTTTAGACCTATTGACTAACCCTCTTATTCAATGCATCGACTATGGGCTCTATGTGAAGTATTTATGCTTGAAGGTCCTTGTTTGGATAAGTATGATCAGATTCAATCCTATTTGATGTTATTAAGGGCATGATAGTCAAGTGGATGGTGTTTTTTTTGGTGTATCACCTCTTTATATATGTTTCTTTTATGTCTTTTCTCTCCATTTTTATTGTCAAGTAAGCAAGTAGTATTAGTAGTAGTGAACACAATTGATACATCAAGGGGAGTTAGCTCTTTAACTTAGAGCTTTGGTCCACCTAAAGGCCATCCATATATTAGGACCAATCCCATTGCATAAATCAAGTTAAGCGGATTGAATAACCATTTAAAGTGTGAAAAATTGAGCTATAACAAGTCCTACTAGCATTATTTTGTTTGTTGTCTAATGAAATGAATTATGGCTTCCATCTGTTTCATCATGTGATTCTTTGATTAATGGATTTTTTTCATGTTTCAAAACTACCATTATTAAACATAATTTGTAAATTTTTATTCTTAAAGGAATATCATATCATGCATGGGGATTGCATATGTTCTAAAATATATCACTTTTTTTTGACTTCTTATGTACATCTTGAAACAATTTAGGCCACCATAGTCCTATCATTTTAGTTTTTTTGTCCCATCCAATGAATTATGATTTTGAACTATTTCATCACATTTTTCTTTGATTATTTCATTTATTTCATGTTATGAAAATGGAAATTAAACATAATATCTTATTTTTTTGTAAATATCCTCTTATAGTAAGGGGAAGGAAAACTCTTATATCTTCAATCACCTACATTTAGTCTCCCAATATTTCTCAAGGAATTCCCTTGATTCTAAAATTTTTTGTGATGTTTTCCATATCCTAGGGTATATCCTCTATGAGGAATAGAGATTTATTTTGAAGTTATCATCAATAGATTGTTTTTTCTCTTATGTGTCTATCCTAGATATATAATCTGATATGTTGTTGGAATTTCCTAGTTTTATATGAAAATTTAAATCAATTTCTTGCAAAAAAAATTAAATTATCTACATATTTTCCACTAGAGCACTAGTCTATTTATAGGATATTTAAATGCCTTGTGATTCATGAAAAACATAAAAATAGTGGTTATGAAATAGTGATTGAATATTTGAAAGGCATATAACATTGCAAAATCCTCCCTATCAGTAGTTGAATTTTTTGTTGCCACTCTTATGAAATTTTATACTTGTGAAGGAAATTGGATGATTTATGTATTTAAATATTGTGTTAATATTTCCCTTATAAATATGCCATATGCATCCAAATCTATATGAAAATGTATTTTACAATATAAAAATACTATGATTGGTGTATTATCTATATTATTCTTTATAAATTAAAATACTTTTTGGAATTAAAATGTCCATTACATTTACCAAATGTTTTTATTCTTTAGTTATTATTATATGGGTGCATGTGTTATTGAATTTTTGTGTTTTAAAATAGTGTCCTAAAATCCTTCCAAACAATTTCAGGTGCTAAGTTTATGAATATCATAATTTTTAGTGGATCTACCATCGACCCTTAGTGTCACATAATGTGTCCTAGTAATAATTTAAAAGGTGAGGTGAAGATAGAGTTATTCAAATTTATTGATTTTTCCATAAAAAATGTAGTAATAAAAATGATCAAATGAATATTTACATAATGCAAAATTGTAAAAATAAAAGTTACAAAATATAAGGAGTATAAAACATAAAGTTTGCCTAACAAAGAGGGGCTTAAGAAGGAATTTAAAAATAAATATGAAATTAAGAAAACTAATATTTTAAGTGTGGTTTTTTGGGGGAAATATTTGATAAGAATCATGATTGTCTTACATTTTATTAAAAATGGTATGGGTAAGTGCATGGAGTTGGGGAATAGTTATGTGGATATTTACCATAATACGTATGCATTATAGATATTATGTATAAGTGTAGTGTCCATATGTGTATGCATTATTTAAAACTAGGATTGATATTAATGAACCTAAATATGTACACATCATACTGCATAAACATTTTTTTTAGCAAATATAATGTGTACACATTATGTTTACTTATAACAAAACAAATAAAGCCATAAACCCATGGGAATAAAACCATTCTCACCTATTTTTATCCCTACTCTTCCCCTCTCCATATCAAAATATGTTTTCATTGTGCTTGGGGAATGATAAAACATGATACAATCACTTTTTACCTCAAGGAATCAATAATGACACCTTATAGGGTATGTAATCAGTAAAAACCCAAACCTATTAACAATACATTTTAGAAAAAAAAATCATTTTCATTATTTTAATGTTAGAACACATTTTTTATTTGAATATACCATTTCACTAAAAGGGAACAACCTATGAAACATCCTCCTAAACCTCCTAACCCTTCACCTAACCCTCATAGTCCTCATATCCCTCCTACAATTTCATAAGACCCCATTAGGTAGTCAGGATCATTTGGAGGCACACATAGTGGAACATGAAGTAGAAATTGAAAAAACAATTAGGAGAATGAGGGGCCCCACTTTGACCAAAACCCACTGCACCTATTTGGCTAATACCTTAGAGTTATTATTAGGTCAAGTTGACTTGATAATGAATTAAACTAATAGAGGGGAATTATATAGGGATAGATGTAGGTATTACTATATGAATAAATTATTAGCACTTGAGGTGAAAGACAAAAAAATATCAAAAGACCTAATTTTTACCTTATTCATCAACCTATCCACTAATGCATGCTTTCTATTATCCACAATTTTTTTCTCGATCTACAAATGCTAGCATAATTTGATTAGAAATAAATTTTGGTAAAAATGGTGGATGGTGTTTGATTACCCACCATGTAAAAACCACAAGGTCATGTTGTATTTTTTTGAGTAAATATACTATGAGTTTTTCCTCAATGATATTCCTAACTATTTTGACTACTCGAATTTTCAGGGCCAAGGTAAAGGCTTTGTATAAGATAGAACAAGTACATGTCATGCACCTAATTGGCCTACAAGGGTCCCTATCCAAAATACACTTTGGCTGGAGATCCCCTTTATGGTAAAGGAGGTCATGGTTATTGACACTTTGCATGTGCTTAAAGAATTTACTAATACACTCATTCAATGAGTAGGATTTTTAAGACCGCTGCTAGAGATACTCCACCCATTGTGCATACCTGATCTCACTATTGCAGATGTTGTGGTGTTATATGAATTGGACATTTGGATGATAATGGTCATGATTCTAAGGGCTTAGATGATATACTTTTGCAATATGAGTTGTTGGCACATACATTTGGTGTGTACACATTATTCAATACACAAATGTAGGTATCATTTATATTTGACATATTAAATTTTTGTTATATTTGTATTTAATATCTAACAAGTAATTTACATATAATTGAATAATATATATGTAATTTTTTATGTTACAGGAGGAGATGGTTCCATCATAATCATGTTCCACTATTGTTTTATTGGGCCATCCAATGTTTACATATGTACAACTAGTTTTTGGAACATCTACTAATATATCTATTAATTTTACTAGGACAGTGTTCACATATACATTGTTAATTTTGATTTAATATTATAATATGTGTACATGTTTTTATTTATATAGATATATGCTCTTGAATAACAATCATACATATCCAAATTAAAATTTGAATGATAGTGACATGAATTCAAATTAAATGTGTGAGATGTGTTGGAATATATAGAGAACAAATCCATAACCTAAGAACCCATAATTGAAAATATGCCTAATAGGTTGAATAATGGATCTTTGAATGCTTTTAATAATGGTCAACCTTCTAGAGAGTCTCATTCAATGTCTAATGAGTGTTTCCTTATCGAGTTCTTCATAGGTGGAAACTAACACTTCCAAAATTCTCAAGGTGGTGGATAAAACCTAGGATCATGTTTTTATCCTCTGATCATGCCTGATCGAGAGACCCACCACCCATTTTAGCCTCAAGAATGCCCTTCCCAATATAAGTAAAATGTAATTTTTAGCCTAACTTTAGATGTTCATAAAACATAAACAATAGCTTGTTTGCATGAACCATAAGAATCCTCACATGCATGTCAAATCCCTCTAATTTATCCTTGGATAATGCTAATAAAACCTTTACTACCAATCCATGGCACAAATTGTAGTAATAGGTACTAAAATACAATTTTTTGTAGTGAAGAGATTAGTCCTTAAGCTCTAACTGGTATTTATGCCTCCAATACCTCCATGTGAAAATCCATCACTTTGAACACATATAGATATGAAAATTATATGTGATCCCATGATCTCAAAATCTAAGTCCACCTGGAAGTATGTTTTCACTATTGTTCAGGAGAGTAGAAACACTAACAATAAATATTGTCAAAGTTAAAGTGGCAGTTAGGGAACTTCAGTTCCAGTGCTTCATGGTAATAAAAATGTGCTAAAAACATATACAATGTGGTGGATAACATCTATAACTAGGACCTTATCCTTTAATCATTCCCAATTGAGAGACCCACCATCCATTCTAGCCTCGAGAAGGCCCTTCTTAATACAATAAAAATGTATTTTTTAGCATAACTTTAGACAAGCATAAAATAGAAACTATAATTCATTTGGATAAACTAAAAGGTCCATCACATGTATGTATAATCTCTCTAATTTCTTCATATATCATGTTTGTGTAACCTTCAATACCAATTTATTACACAAGTTTTGGTAATGGGTCCTAAAATGCTACTTTTTTATAGCATAAAGATAAGTCATTGATTTCTAACTCACATTTATGCCTCTGGGACCCCCAAGTTCAAATTTATCACTTCAAGCATGTGTGTGTGTGTGTGTGTGTGTGTGTGTGTGTGTGTGTGTGTGTCTATATATATATATATATATATATATATATATATATATATTTGACAACATTTGTTGTCAGCATTTCTAAACTCTTGAACACTTGTAAATCATGGTCATGGATCACATGTAATATATATATATATATATATATATATATATATATATATATATATTACATGTGATCCATGACCATGATTTACAAGTGTTCAAGAGTTTAGAAATGCTGACAACAAATGTTGTAAAATTTTAAGAGATAGTTGTAGAATTTCAACTCTGGTACTTTGTGGAAGGAAAATGGCACTGCCAACATATATAGGGTGCCATATAATTTCAATAAATAGGTTCTTGTTCTCCCATCATGCTAGATCAATAAACCCACATCCTATTTTGGCCTCAATAATGCCATAAATCTATAATAACTAAGTATATATATTAAGCTTCTCTTAGATTCAAGAATATGATATAATTTACTAAAAATGCTAACTACATTAAGGTGGAATCTTATTCAAAACCATTACCTAAAAAAAATTAGTAAGTAATTAAAAATGAAATTTATATATAATACCTACAAAATGAGAAATATTTTATAAAATTGATTACATCTACATTTGACAAGTCAACTTACCTTCCAATTTCAATCCAATGAACCACTAGGATATGCTCTACTTTTGATATTAGAAAGAATAGCTTCATGGTATGCCTCAATAACTTTACATAGATTTCATTTCAATGACCTCCCATGATATTGGAGCAATTGAATATTTGTTTCAAGAGCCAGATTTTAATAGTGTGGTATCTTCTTATACATTTCAAAGTCTTCAAACAACCATACATCTAATTTTTTGATAAGATATAATTGAATCCAAGTTACAATGACTACAATAGACCTAATTGGATAGTAAATTTTTTCTTCATCTATGACTAGAGAAGTAAATATTTTATTCTCCTCTACACATCGATGTAAGTATAATTATGTTATATATTCATTGTGGTCATCTATAAAAATTAAACAAACATGTCCTATATCACAAAAAACATTTTTAAATGACACTATCAATATAGATAATGAGAATAAATAGTAAAAAATGATTAATATTCTACTTAGTTGCATTAGATCATATACATGGTCAAGGTCATGTGATGATGTCATATCTATAAGTTTTAATGCTAGGGTGACTTGATATGTTTAAATTAGAATTAGAGGTCTACAACTCTAGTCATCTACCCACTCTTGTGACTCACACTCAGTCAAAATAGATTTCATGCATGTGGAATAGAAATATGCCATGTGTCTCATATGAATAGTTTAAGAACCTGAATTTGAGCTATGAAATGAGTGGAGATCACTTGATATTATTGAAATCATATAGCCATCATACTTTTCCAAGTGTTCTTCCTCCAACCAAAAATGTCTATGAATAGTAGAAATTTCTTGAGCACCATGGCATATGTTCTCATTACAACATTCAACAATGTTTTTTTCATCAATCAAAATAGCATAATATTCAAATTTAAACTCATCTCTTATAATGGATCTTTTTCAACATGCTCCAACATCGTCACACTCCCCCTTTCCATGTCTAACTGTTGGCCAATTTTAGCCTACATATAAAAATTAGCCTAAATGGACCAGTTTCTAAGGGTCTTGATATGGAGAGATCAATTCTACAGATTTTTAGATGGAATGAGTGGGCCTAAAATGAGAGAAGATCTCATATTGCTTACAAATATTTTGAAAGCTTTGAGCAAGCTTAAAGTGTAATTTGTTGATATTTGAAAAGTAGGCTTAAAAATAGGTCTAAAATTACAAGGTGTAAAGACCAGTAGATTTTCATGGTGTTTCAAGCATTCAAGGTCATGAATTAGGTTGTAAAAAGCCTTAGAAGTTCATTGGAGCCTTCTGAAAGGAGATAATAGCTTCTTGCACAAGTCTAGAATAACCAGACCGTCACAAACACATCATGCTAAAATGGATAAATAAACTTGATTGTGCATTTAAAAATACACTTGGAAAAGCCTTTCAAGACAAAAGATCACATGGACATGGTTTTTTTCATGCCTTGAACATTCTCTACAATTTTCATGCCTTGATGAGATTTTTATCTTAGGATATAAATATTCAAAGTTACACTTGCAAAATAAGATGGTCACACAGATGTCAAGTTAAAACTATAATAATTAATCATTTGGATTTAAAAATCCTTATATGTTCATGAAAACATCAAAATTGAGGCTTGATAAATATACATTTAAATTTAAAATATCAAATATCTAACAATTTGCATTTAATCATACCAAAGATCCAATGGTGAGCATCGATTGACAGTGTCAGTGGGTCCTAAAGATCTAACAGAGGGTGATTAATCATTCATTCAAGCTCTAATGGTGATCATCAAGTTAAAAGTTTAGTATAAATGCAAAGTAGAAAAGTGGAAATATCTTAGGAGAGTAATATATATCTAATAGTATGTGTCAACTGATAGTGTCAGTGGGTCTAGGAAAATCAATGATACATTTTTAATCATGCATTCAAGATCCAAGGTGAGCAAGAGGTCAAAAGATTAAAGGATTTCCAAGATGTAAATGCAAGTGGCAAGTGTCTAAACCACATTATACTGGTAGCATATCAATGGTATGCATTCATTCATATAGAGAAAGATCAATGGTGATATTATAAGATGAGCAAATATATCCAACAATGCATAAGCAAGTAGATTGACATTCAATATAAAATTCAAAAGCTAAGGGACTGTAATAGAGGTTGAATTCAACTTAGGTTGAGAAAAAGTAAATGCTTCAAAGAGTTATGTCTCTATTATATCTTGATCAAATACCATTAAAATGACATAGTGATATAGTCACAATGATCAATGATGGAGTTCTAATGCCATTAAAACTCAATGTGAACCTCTAGTTCAAAGATTTGTAACATGTAGGGTTCATCTTCTAGTGTCATGGTATTATTTTTTAGCTATGTTCACTATTATTTAAAAAAGACCTATGTACATGGTGAGTTATCAATTTATATAAATTCTCAATGGAAGGATATGTCTATTTAAACCTAATGGATATCAATAAGGAGGCTATGTAGTTTATAGTTCTACATCGATATAAAATCTATAGGAAAACCAATAAAAAAATCTGGTTTTCCATCTATAGAACAAACCTATGCTTAGATATTGGAGTATGGGTAGATATATGGTTATGGAGAAGTGTCTCATATTTAGAAAAAGATATAGATCTAAAAAATAGGCTCTAAGAGTAGACTTGGGCATGGCTCTATGAAGTACATGGATAGAAGGACCTTGCCCTCATGATGAAGCAAGTGGAGATGGTGTAGAGTCCTAATATGGAGATGTGGTTATTGGAGAAAGAATATTTAGCATTTAATATATTTTTAAGGTTGCCCAAGTGTTTTTATTTATAAGTAGGATCATGAATCACAACCTTTGGCAACTATTGTCTTCTAGTGTATTTTTCTTAGCCAATGAGAAGATTTGGGGGCTATTAGGACAAATAACAAGTTAACTTGTCAATAGATAACTGGTGATGATTTGATCAAAAGGTATAAGTTAAATTAATGATTTATGTACTCATTCTCTCTCTTCTCTCTCCCTTTCTCAGATATTACCCATTCTTTCATTTTGGAAGCTCTCTCTCAATTTTAAGAAAAAAAATCCCTCTCACTTTCGATAGAAACTCTTTCTCAATTCTTTAAGAGAAGAGACTCTCATTTGATAAAGCTATACTTTATTAAAACTTATATGAAAGACCTATTGAATCTAATAAATATTTCCTTTACCTATCTCATGATTTTAAACTATGTTTATTAAACTTGTGCATGATGGCATTGTGAAGGAGAATCTTCCATGCCCATTGTCCTCCTTTCTTGACTATTTTAATGTGTTTTCTAGTTGATTACAGGTCTACATTTGTGTTCTTTCTACCATTAATGTAATCTTGGTGTGAGTATTATAATTCCTCTTAGTTTCATTCATTGCTTCCTGAACCTAGTGTATGAAATACTTATTCAATTAGCCTAGATTTTGAGATTGTGTGAACTAGTGTTATCTTATGCTTCTTTAGTGTATATTTCATGCTTGTATGAGTTCTCATTTAATTTGGTGCATCACCCTTTTAGCCTTTTTAGGATCCCTTTACCCCTTATCTGACCTTTTCTCAGTGTAAACATTAGTATAGGTGATCTATTAAGAGGAAGTAGGCCTTCTCTAGAGGTCCGAACCCACCATAGGTGACCCATAACCTAGTGTTGTTCTAATAGTATATCTCGATTGGAGAAAGCCTAAATAACACTATCTAAGGGTGAAAATTGATGCTATAATTGTTTATAGCATGCCTGCTAGGACTTTTAGTTCAAAGAAGATTGGTCAAAGTTTCATGCTAGCTTAATCAATTTGCAGCAGTTACAGCTTCCAAGAAACAACATCTGGTGACTCCAAAAGAAGATTCAACTTTATGGTAGTAGAATAGTGACTACATCTCATGCTAAAGGTGACTAAAATATCATCTTCTAGAGGTATTCCCTTTGAATTTGTTGAATTGCCTTTAAATTTAGCAAAAAGACTTAGATTTACTAATACACATCCATATAAAGGCAACTTTGTTCCCAAGTCTATGTCAAGGCCTACCCCTGCAAGAAATTATTTCTTAAACCCTTCCATAGCCATGTCAGTCCCTAGAGATTTTATGGCTTTTAATGGCCAAAGTACTTTAGCTCTCCATGATTATGATCCTATCCTAATAGCAGCTCTCAAAAGTGTCCCTTATTTTACTAGAGACCAAGCCACAATCCCTTCTAAACACCTCATGGATATATCCAACTTTTGAAACATTCATGCAATCAATTAGGAAAATGTGGAAACTAGGTTATTATCTATCTCTTTCAAAGGTAAAGCCTTAGACTGGTATAGAATCCTTAATGATAATTCCATTGCCACATGGGACCAATTAGGAGAGGTTTTATGTAAAATATTAAAGATAAAAATGACCATTTGATCTATAATCTTTAAGCAAAAATACAATAACGTAATTAAATTTTGATTTTACAATACATTTATAAAATAATTAAATATTTGACTTATAAATCATGATTTTAACAAAATAATTTACAACATTCAATAATAATTTGATAACAGAGTTTAGAATGAAGGCCTACGTCTCTAAGTCCAATATCAACTGATAAATTAGTAGAAAATTTAAAAAGTACTTACAAACACTTTCAAAATGAAAAATGAACAACTACAAATTTTTTCATTTGGAAAAATAATATAAGTCCCTTTTTGGACTTTTTTCCATTTTTGACCCGAGCACCTTCTGCAACTCGAAATAGCTTTCTAACTCTTAGCCTTTTCAATGGCTACTAGCTTTTGAATGAATTACAAATGATCCCTCACCCCTTTATATACTTTTTGGGGTGCACAAATAGTGGGATTGGATATTTATCCAATCCCACTTTAAATGGGATTTAATATTATCCCTTGCCATTTTAAATGTGGAGATAATTATCCCATTACATTTTTATGGGATTTAAATTATCCTCATGTTTATCCCATATAAATGGGTATATATATTTTTTATTGTAGCCTTTTAATTTTTTATTCCATCATGGGAATTACAAACTATAGCCTTATCCCATTTTATGTGGAAGGATGCATTTTACTTATCCTACATTCATGGGTTTTAAAACTTAACAAGGCTTTATTAAGCCTTATATTTTCCTTAGACTTCGTGACTTAGGCCACATTATCCACAATTTTTATTTGTATGTCCATGTTTATGGCATAATTCTCATATAAATGTGGATGTGGTAAGTGGGGACAGGGAAACTATGTGGTGAGTTTAGCATGCGTGTGGAAACTATGTGTGGAATGTAATTAGAGCATGGGGTCACATGGAAAGAATATAGAGTTACATGGAAAATATGGTTTATTTGGGAACATTTAGGAAATAAAATTGGATGGTGGTAAGCCACATGGTGGCTTGAGGACCCACCACATGGTTCAATCTCACCATGCCCCTTGTCAACCTCTTGCCATGCCACTTGTTGATCACTCATTGCACTACTTGTCAATGTCCAACCAGATGTTTTGTTCAAACCCCAATTTTTTTATGCCTATTACATATTTGGCCAAAGATGATCTACATTCACCTATAAAATAAAAAATATATAAACCCATAATTTTCTCATATGAACTGACTGCCATGTGTCACATTCTTACTAGTCCACATTTTTGCCACATCACCTTGTTGACCGAGTTTGACCACATCTTTGACCTACCATTACTTTCACATATGAAATCTGTTTCAAAAATCATAAATTACACCTAAAATATCTTAAGATGTTCTACATATTATAACTATTCTTGAATCATTTCATAATGGTCATTTTCTATAGTTCGACCAAATTTGACCTACTTTGATTGGAACTTTGACTAGCTACACAAGGAGTATACGAGCTCTATTTTTGCATTCCACATACCATTGGAAATGTTTGAATGGGTCCTACACAATGGTTTAGTTTATGATCTACTTCAAGATATTTTTTCATTAACCTCTAGATCAATCCTGCCCACTAAGAAGGCTTTTTGTCCTAAAAAAATAGTATTAGATCTAGTACTCCATGTGAGGATCTTTTCATGGCTCTGGCTCTCGACTCGAATGATCTCCTGAATGTAAATCAGTTCTAGAGGTACTTAAATGGGTCTTTAGATCTAGAACTATTTTATGTCACTTGGTTTTATAATAATCACCATTTTACAATTATCTTTTTAGGGTTTTTCCCTAGCAACATAGTTTACAAACATTGCCCTTCTTGGGTCTTTACAAACACTATAATAATTACAAACATTTCCCATATATGTCTTATGCATTTATAAAAATGCCTATATATAGGTCTTACAAATATGTATACATGCTTGCACACTCTACACAGATGAAAATATATAACCTATTTCCTGAGCTATTCCTAATGCTTCTCATGACAACATCTTTCTATTACCTTGTAGTGTTCCTATCTATAAAATAGATGAGTAATATAACACTAAATGTACAATTTACTTGTAATGACTAATATCGATGTGCTAACATGAGATATTTTATCCCATCTTTTACAATTCCATATTGATTTTCCTTCTTGGAGTAAATTGCCTTTCTCAGAGACAAGTATGATTTACCTAGGATAATGCTACTAAATTGAAGTGGAACCACATATAATTCAACTTCATCTCTAAATTTATTGGTAATTGCAAAACGTAGTTTATAGGTTTTACTTACATGTACACCATTACCATCATTTATTTTATCTAGAGGGTAGGGTTATAAATGTGGCTTAGTCTCCAAACCTAAGGTTTCTACAACATCTTCAGATATATTCTTTTCATAATTCTTATAGAAAATAAAATCTATTTTAGAATGCTTAGCAATTATTCTTTTGAATAAATGTTACTTACCTTTCCAGGGTGACAATATCTAAACTATTAGCTTCTCATTGACTACCATCTCCTTCACTAATGTTATCTCAGGTTTTGACTAACTAGATTCTATTTGAGGAGACTCTATATTTTACTTGACTAAAGATGTAGTTACCACCTTTTCCTAAGGTTGTGTCTGACTTTGCTTATCTTCTTTCAACATTTTCCCCTTAGCATTAAAGTAAAATCCTAACTTCATTTCTTCCTTAAATAACATCATTTTGATAGTTTTCTTAATTTTACTTTTAGGACTCTCTTGTGCATAATCAAAAAATATATTCGAGTATTTATTCTTTGCATACCTTGAGTTATTTGAAGATTATTTGTCCAATGTAACTATCATGTATTTAGAGAGTACTTCTTTGAGCTCTTCAAGATGTTCTGACTTACTACTTGAGTCATCCTTCAACTTAGCTTCTTGGGATATTTGTCCTTCACCTCCATATCCTAATCTTGCATGGAGTGGTCTCTTTGCCACTTGGATAGGGTGGATAATTCCTTGACCATTAATTCTAAGGCCTTTTCCTTTGAATCCCATTTTAAAAAATAACTTAGAACCTATTCCCTTCATGTGCTTTTCAAATGTACCAGCACATGAACTTGATGGATGTTTAGGGTTAGTACATTCAGTTTCCTTAAAATTATCAATATAGCTAGAAGAGTTGATTTATTTATTTTGATCTTTAGTATGTACATCAGAAGATAAATCAATAATCAAATCATTATTTGCTTCTAGATTTATAACATTATTTTCATTGATAGGACTAGCAAGAGTATATGGATTAGAAAAATCATTGCTATAACTAGAATGTACCTTTGTTGTCTAGATTGGAAAAATCTCTTGGATAATTCCTTCATCTATTGCTTGATGTTTAGGAGAACTGGGATTTGAAACTTTTTTTGATAGGTGCCTTTCCCTTTGATTTTCATCTCTACTTGTTCTACTTCTTGAACCATAACAGAGCCTAACTAGGGTACACTATCCAATATTGCTTAGTAATATGACCTTATCAGGTACAATGTCCACAAATATCTGAATCTCCATGCATAATATTCTTCTATTAATGTTCTTATTGCAGTTCTACTCGTAGTGCATCAATGCTCTATTGAATCCTCCTGATCTGTTGCTCCTGTCGTTGCTCTATTGCTTACTAATTTTGCTCTTGGGCTTACAAGAATTACATTATCATAGTGATAATGGAATTTAGTAGCAACTGAATGTAGGCTAGCATTGGATCCATCATTCTATAATAACTAATTTTGGTTAAATAACAAAATCATAAATTCACCCATAATTTTAGTTCTGATATCAAACTTAATGTTTCAGAATAATGTTTACATAGAGATTAGCCCAGCACACTAATCACTCTGATACCAAATCTGATTCATAAACTTTATGCAAAAATATGATAACACAATTAAATTTTTCTTTTACAATAATTTTATATAATAATTAAAATTTTGACTTAAAAATCATGATTTTAACAAAATAATTCACAACATTCAATAATAATTTGATAATGGAGTTCAGTACGAAGGCCTACATCTTTGCATCCAATATCCAATGATAAATTAGGATTTTTTTTTGAAAATTAATTTAAAATATTTTCAAAATGAAAAATTACAAAGTTGTTCATTGGGAAAAAATAATATAAGTCCCTTTTTGGACTTTTTCTCAATTCAGACCCAAGCACCTTCTGCAACTCGAAATAGGTTTCTAACTCTTATCCTTTTTAATGACTGTTGGCTTTCAAATGAATTACAAATGATCCCTCACCCCTTTATAAACTTGTTTTAGTGTACAAATAGTGGGCTTGGATAATTATACATTCCCACTTTAGGTGGGATTTAATATTATCCCCTTTCCATTTTAAATGGGGAGATAGTTATTCCATTACATTTTTTATGGGATTTAAATTATCCTCATGTTTATCCCATATAAATGGGTATATATGATTTTATTTTAGAATTATATTTTTTATTCCCATCATGGGAATTACAAACTTTAGCCTTATCCCATTTTATGTGGAAGGATGCATTTTACTTATCCCACATTCGTGGGTTTTAAAACTTAGCAAGGCTTTATTAAGCTTTATATTTTCCTTAGACTTCATGGCTTAGGCAACATTCTCCACCATTTTTATTTATATGTCCACGGTTATGGCATGATTCTAATGGAAATGTTGATGTGGTAAGTGGGGACGTGGAAACTATGTGGTGAGTTTGGTATGCACATGGAAATTATGTGTGGAATGTGGTTAGAGCATGGGGTCATGTGGCAGGAAAATATGGTTTGTTTGGGAATATTCAAGAAATAAAATTGGATGGTGTCAATCCATGTGGTGGATTGAGGACCCACCATGTGGTCCAATCTCACCACGTCACTTGTCAATCTTTTTCCACGCCACCTTTTGATCACTCATTGCATCACTTATCGATGTCTAATCAGATGTTCTATTCAAACCCTAATTTTATTTACGTTGATTAAATTTTTGGCAAAAGATGATCTACATTAAAGATATGAACTGACTACCACGTGTCACATTCTTACTAGTCCACATTTTTGCCACATCACATTGTTGACCAAGTTTGACCACATTTTTGCCCTACCATAACTTTCACATACAGACTCCATTTCATGAACTATAAATTATGATGGAAAGATCCCAAGATGATATACATAGTGTAAATATTCTAGAATCATTACATAATGGTAATATTCTATAGTTTTACCAACTTTGACCTACTTTGACTAGTTTGACTAGAACTTTGAGTAGCTGTACAAAGAGCATACGAGCTCCATTTTCTGCATTCCACATACCATTGGAAAGGTCTCAATGGACCATACATAATGGTTGAGTTTTTGATCTGATTTATTAAATTTTTTTCATTGACCTCTGGATCACCATTTATCACTTACATAGCAACTAACTATAATAAAAAGAGCCCCTCATGAAGTTATGTAGGATTTCAACACATGGTTATAAAAGACTTGGGAGAAAATCCCAATCTCTGTTAGGCCTACCCCTAAATTTGCATTCTTATACTATTTGAAATCCATTAATAATGACATTTCAGTAATGATCCAATCTATGGGAAGGAACACATTGCCAAATGCATATGAGGTGGCAGTCAGGGCATAAAATTATCTAGTCTAAGTTGTCAAGATAACACCTAGACCACCAATGCCTTCATTCCTTGAGATCATACCATTTCTTATTTATATTCATCCCCTTGATGTCATTCCTCCTATGTCTACAATTTTTGTTATACCCTCACCAAAGTAATAAAAGGATTCCACTAGTGGATCTAGTGATTTCCAAGAACAAAAGAACTTTCAAGAGCTTAAGAACATGTTCCAATAATTGGGAAATGAAATAGTAAATGTTAAGAGGCAAAAAACTTTAAATAGGCCTTATAAAGCCTCATATCAACCTCAATAGTAAGATTATCAAGCAAACATACCACATTATAAAGGAAATTACCAAGGCCAAGGCCAAGGTTAAAACCAAGGACAAGGGCAACCTAGCTATAATAGACAGAGAAACTATAATCCAAATGTTGCAAACACTTTCAACACTTTGGTCCCTATCCAAAATAATGTTTCTCAAGAAGTTGAGGGTGCCATGCCTTGGAATCAATATTTGGGCAATCCATTGTCCCAAACACTAACCTTAACCAGGATTTCAATGATCAATGGTAAAATCAAGATCTTATGGCTCATAACATAGAGGTTCCCATAATGACAAAACCGGAGGAGCCTCAACAAGGTCAAATCCTTGATCAAAGACCAAGCTATTTGGGTGATATAATGGTGAATTATGAGCAAGAAGAGTGTTATACACTCAATCAAGAAGCTAATTATAGCCATGCATATATCCTAGTGGCAAAAAATACAAGGTTAAAATGAAGGAACATGGATGATAACTAGGAAACAATCAAAGAGCTTCCTTCCATTACTCATTCAATATCAAATCCAAACCAACTTGTTGTTGTTCCAAAGGTTACAATTGCTTCAAAGAATCAAAATTAGGGAAATGCCCTTGTTCCCCAAAACTCATAAAATCAAGGTGTAGTTGTGGCTCCCAAAGCACAACCAAAGGTTTATGGTTCACCCATAAACATCATGGAACAAATGAAGAAGTATAATGTGAGTGTGCCAATATGGGATATGTTATCCATGCTTGGTCAGGTAGATATCCTCCAAGAAGGGTTATCAAAAATTAATGTTTTTGAGAAACCACTAATCAAGGAAAATGTAGTTCTCACTAATGTAGCCAAGGGACATAGAGAAGGGAAACTAGGTAAGGTGGTCAAACCTCCTCCCTTCTACATTTCAATAATCATTGGTGATTATTTAATTCACAATTTATTGGTAGACAATGGGGCTATCACCTCAGTAATGCCAAAGTCTATAGCAGACTAGCTTAGTCTAATGTATGAGCCCTAATTTAAAGGAGTGTTGTGATTGGATGGATCATCCACCAAGCCATATGGTATCATCAAGGGCCTTAAATTAACATTACATGCTTGTCCTCATGTCTCAATGGATTAATATGTATTGAACCTTGATGTACCTCCTAATTTTGCACTCTATTTATCTAGGGAATTCACAAAAAAATATTAAAGGTTATCTTATAGTAGATTGGTCATACATGGCACTTAGAACAAGATATGGTACCAAGGTACCTATTAAGGTTGATCCAATTAAATAATTCCACATAGAGCCTTATGGGATAGATAACATAAAACTCAATTGTACCATTCTTGATGAGGATGAACATATGGCTGAGAAAGAATTAAACACTCACCTTCTAGAGATACTAGACATGTTCTTGGATGAATTATGGAATGACAATAATTTGGTTGATCCCTTGGAAGGAGTTAAGGAGAGGGACATGGGTGTCTACTACCTACATGAATAAAATCAGTTCATGTCATCCCTCATTGGACCCAAAGAAGATTCTAGTGGCTTATGTAAATTGTTTTTTGATGGTTTAAGCAACAAACATGGAGTGGGTGCAGGTGCAATTATAGTATCCAACTCAAATGACAAATATTTATCTTCTTACAGGTTCAAATTTAGTTGCTCTTATAATGCAACCAAATATGATGACCTTATCCATGGCCTTCAATGGGATAATAAGAGAGGGATCAAGTAGTTGTAAGTTTATGGGGAAAGTAAACTAATAGTACACCAGGTTAAAGGCCATAATATCACCATGAATCCCTTGATGAAGTATTAAAAACATAGAGTGTGAGACCTAATTGAGGATTTTGAGGCCTTTAACATCTAAGCCATACCAAGGAGCCATAATGGACATGCTGATAGGTTAGAAGCTATGGGAGCTCAATTTGACATCCCTAATGAGTTTAAAATGACCAAAGTACAACCACATGTCAAAGTGGTGGTAATACCATCAGTGCCAGACAATGAAGCTCATTGGTAGGTCTTTGATAATGACAAATATATTATTTATTTCTTGTAGTAGGAAGTAAAATTATCCATAAACCAAGAAATGTTTTGACACTAGTATGAGGAGCAAATTGTTTAGTTGATATCTAAAAAGCTTCCTAAAGGGCTTATCAACATTGAAGGTCCTTTCCATGAGGGAGATCATAAGAGAAAATACAAGGTAGTGATGTCAATCAATAAAGAGAACTATGAAATAGTCTTTATCTTCAAGGATAATCTCCTCAAGTTTGGGAAGGTGAGCACTAAATTTGAAAGGGATGCTTTCATAGATCTCTGTAAAGAATATGAAGACATTTTGCTTGGGAATATAGTGACTTGAGAGGCTTTGATCCCAAATTGACCCAACACACCATAGAACTAGAGGCTAATGCCAAGCTTGTCAGGTAGAAGCAAAGGCCTATTAAACCCAAAATTAAATATTTTATGAGGAAAGAATTGACCAAGTTAATTGAATCCAGGATCATCTTTCCCATTAAGAACTCTTCATGGCTAGCCAATTTGGTACCTGTGAGGAAGAAGAGTGGGAAGATCAGATTGTGTGTTGACTTTAGGGATGTGAATAGGGTTTATTTGAAGGATCACCATCTGTTTACATCCATGTAATAACTTATTCATATAGTTTATATTCAAAACACTTATCCCTTTTGTATGGATATTCAGGTTACAACTGGGTACTGGTGAGAGAAGAAGATCAATATAAGACTACCTTCACCACAAAGTAGGGCACATATGCTTACCAAAATATGCCTTTTGGATTGTCAAATGCTGAGGAAACTTTCCAAAGAGCCATGGACATGGATTTCTAAGGGTTTCTAAATCAGATGGTGCTATTTTAATTGGATGAATTTACATTTTCCTCCAAGAAGGCTAGTGAGCACATGGGCCATCTAAGGTTGATATTTGAATTATGCAAAAAGTATGGGATTTCTTTAAATCCCAAGAAATATGTGTTTGCCATTAATGAAGGAAATTTTTTTGGTCACATCTTAAAGGAGGGATTATCCATTGACCTTGATAGAATACGTGTTATCCTAGAACTATCTCTACCCAAGCAAAAGAAAGGAATCTAGAGCTTCCCTAGGAAAATAAACTTTGTGAGAAGGTTTATACCTAGTTTTTAAAACTTGTTCAAACCCATCACCACCATGCTAAAGAAGATCCAAGTGTTTGTTTGGTAAAATGAAGGCAAGAAAAAATTTAAGGCCATCAAGAATGCCATTTTTCAATTACTCTCACTCATGAACCCTAATTTATCAAAGGATCTCATATTGTACACCTTTGTTAATGTTGACAACATAGCAACTTTGATGATGCATAAGAATGGTGAAGGACTTAAACAACCAATTACCCTTTTTAGTCAAGGGCTAGAAGGATATGATGCAAAGTGCACTTTCATATAAAATAAATTTTTTGCATCTTTAAGGAGCCTAAAATTTTTATACCAATTCTATCCAATAGTAAGGTTCACCTTATGATGTCTCATCTTAGGGTTAGGGACTTCTTCCTTAACAAGGATTTGAATGAGAAAAGAGTAGGCTGGATTACCAATGTCATGAAGTATGATGTGGAGATCAAAGTCACTAAGCTGGTAAGAGGCAAAGGCTTATGTGATCATATGGTGAATGACCTTCAATAAGACATCAAAGTTATTTTGGTGACACAAGACAACTCACAAGTAGATGCACCCCCAACCCACAATAGCTAGCTCCAAGACATGACCCATTTCTTAATGATAGGAGAATGCCCCCAAGGTTTGGATAGAGTAAAAATAAGGTATTTCAAGCTTTAATCCATACCTTATGCATTAATTAATAGTGTTCTTTTTAGAAGGGACCATAATGGGGTACTTAGGTGCATTGATGACAATCAAGTGATAAATATTTTGGAGTAGTTTCATGATGGACCTACAGGGGGCTACTTTTATCCAAGAATAATGGTCACAAAGGTAATGAGAGTTGGCTATTATTGGCCCAGCCTTTTCAAGGATGCCTATGCATGGTTCAAAAAATTTGAAAGGTGTGCCCTATTTGTAGGAAAAAAGAGATTATAAGATATTTCACTCAACCCAATCTAGGTGGAGAAACCCTTCATGCAATGGGGGTGAGACTTCATAGGGGTGATAAATGTACCTTCAAGTGTAGGGCATAAATGGGTACTCACTAAAATTAACTACTTCACTAGGTGGATGGAAGTAATTGCCTTGAAAGAAGCCAATGAAATAGTAGTATTGGACTTATCTAATAGCATAATGACCAGGTTTGGTGTCTCAGTTACTATAATTTTAGATAATGCCTTAGCATTTGTTGGTATGAATACAAGTGAATGGGAATTTACATTGAGCATCTACCTCAGCACATCCTCCAATTACTATCCCCAAGGCAATAGACTAGAAGAGTCCACAAATAAGAACTTGCTAAGGATTACCAAGAGAACTATGGAGGAAAATGAAAGGGTTTGGCATACAAAGCTAAGGATAGCCTTACGGGCTGATAGAGTGACTCCTAAATATGTTATTGGCTATTCTCCATGTCCTTTTATATGGAAGGGAAGCCAAATTTCCCATTTATATTAAACTACCTACCTTGGAGTTAGCCCATCAGCTTTAGTTGATGGAAAGTGAGCTTATGAATGTAAGGATGACATAGCTCATGGAATTTGAAGAAAATAAAGACCTTGTAATGAAGACATTAGAGTCATATCAAGATCAAGTCAAGAAAGCTTTTGAAAAGAAAGCTATAACAAGGGACTTCAAATAAGGGAACTTAGTCCTCAAGTGGGATTATGTTTGAGTTGACTAAGGATGCTTGCGATCGTACAAAGGCTAGAAAAGTGTGATAATAGGCTCTAGTATAGGTCCAAGGCTAATCTAGGGGTATATATTCTTAAGTAACACTCTTAGCACTCAAATACAACTTTTAGGTGATTACCTTTTCAACCATTTTATGCTAGAAATGAAACAAAGTTAAATGATTAGAATAAAGGGAAAATAAGTATACCTAGACTTACCTAGGAAGTGAAGCCCATAAAGCTAAGTCTGATTATGTGAAGCTAAGTCTATGTATGTGAAGCATGATCTAATGCATGACCTACAAATGAAATGTGCATAAATTAGTCCTTACTTAAGAGATACTAAAAGTGAAAGACTATGTTGAGTAAAGAAGAAAAAAAAGTAAAGATATGGGAAAGTGGAAAGGAATGAATACACCTCATTGGGTATGCAAAACAATGAATGAACCTAGTGACAAACTATGTGTGTGTATGTATATAATGATCAATTAATTAATATCTTAGATTGAGCTGATAAATTGCTCAATCCTCATGTGTGGGTGGATCAAGAACTCAATCCAATTTTGACTCCATCATTACCCACCCCTACTTGGTGGATCATGACTTGTGAATAGATTAGATTAGACTGATAGTGTTTCCGACCCTCTCATGTGGGTGGCTCAATAACTCAATTAGGCTATAAATCCATCATTTATCACCCATGTGTCATAGATGCATCTAAAAAAGAGATATGAAAAGTACTAAAAAGTCTAACTAAGTATGTATAACTATGTTTGTTGGCTCTACAACCACTCTGGTACATGAGGTGGCTTTGGGCCAATAAGGAATGCCAACCACTAGATATGGAGTAAGGCATGAAACTAGTGATAACTTGGAGGAGATGTCAAGTGCATATAGTGTATAAAATGACATGGATTTTTTCATTCCATCTAATCAATTGATGTGTGAATGAGTATATGTAAATAATGTACCATGCACATGCCCCTAATATGGTATCTGAGTATATTGATTCTAGACTGAGTTATAATAATTGTATGTCAGTATTTATATTGAATATGGGAATGGCCATGCCATGTATGAGGCCCCCAATCTGAGCAATTGATGTGAATTTGAGCTAAGATAGTATGAAATTGAGCAAATTTATATGAATATGAGTAAAAATTGAGTATAATTGATAAACATGTATCTAGATCTGTAAACTTGTATTGTACCTACTATACTATTCTAGCCAATTTGAGCTATTATGAAATTAAGTATACTAGAAAATAACACCATATCTTGGATATCAACGTCATGTGGAATTAGTGTCCCCATTTTGGTTCTATTGTCTTTCTATTATGAATACTATGTCACTGTACTACTTGCTGAGTCACTATTTTCCCTCTATGTTTACCTATCTCTGATTTTTTGAAATTGAGCCTGTGTGATAAAATATGATTTGTGAGTATAATATATGATATCTAAGATAAACCCCTATGAATGCCCCCTCTTTTGAGAGTATATGTTGAACATGTATAAGAATTATCCTCAAAAGAAAAAGCTCTGCAAAAATTATGTTAGCCAAAGCATTTATGATAATTACGTGATAATCCAATATAATGTACATACATAACATTGGAATGTTAGATGATATAAGCATAAGTATGTAATGTAAGATGTGTTTCATGTCTATAATTACATAAGGGTGTTAATATAGATATAATCAATGTATGTGCATCAAATATGAGTAGAACTAAGTATCTATCTAGGGTAATGGGGAATGATGTCCATCATGGCACCCAAGTAGGAAGGGTAGATGCATGAGGTCCCTCATGGAATAAAAAATTATGTGTTTAATAATAAAATACAAGTGTCATGGACATGATGCATACAATAAATCATACATACAAAACACATTAGGCAAGCAAAGTAGGCCAAGGGGCCATAATACAAGGGACATGGGCACATGTCACTAAATCTAAAAAAATAAGACGTACAAGGACATATTAAAATTTACACATATGAAATAAATAATCATGTTGGCTTAGATCCAAAAAGAGGGACATGTTCAAATGTTTGCACATAATTAGGAAATCACACAGAAGGGACATGGACACATTTCCAAGGTATACATACTGTAAAAAGAAGTGGCATAGGGATAAATAACTATGGCATATCCAAATGCCCTCAAATAGAAGAAGCATAAATATAAAATAATTTATAAATTATGAAATACAAAAATTAAACTGTGCATGAATATGTATTACAAATCCATGTAAGAGCTAGGATCAACATATGCTTAAGTCTAATGTAGTAGTAATTGGTAAAAATTTGAGTATGAGTAGCACTGATTTATATCAAGATGTAACAATGATAAAGCTAGAATCTAGAGTATATAAGGATATAACTTGGTGATTGATACTATGTATAAGATGCCCCCAAGTGGGAGAAAGTGTCAAGTGAAGAGCCATGAATCAATGTATATTCCCCTAGTGGGTAGATAACAACATGTCTAGATCAATGTAGTGGACCTAAGCTCCATATCGATCTACAAGCACTTGACAAGAATAAGTGAAGCATGTCTTATGATAAAATAGACTATACTAGGATAGAAAGCATATGTAGTTTTTGAAAATATAATAAATGTAAACATAAAAATGTATATAATCTATAAAAAAAATTTAGAGTAATATTTGAATGTTTTTGTGTTTTTAAAATATTATATTATTTTTGTATTTTTTGGAAATAAGCTATGTACAAGACACATGATTAGATAATTGTTAAATTTTTATATGTAAAATCTCTTTAGTTACATGATGTCCAAAGGGTTTTTGACTACCGTTCCATTAAGTGAAGTTAGATGGTATACTCTTGGGCTAAGATATTCTATGATAATGTATGGTCCAAACCAATTTGGTTTGAAATTTCCTTGTTCTCTTCCTTGGCATTTATGTCTCTAATATTTTATTTTAAAACCAAATCATTAACTTCAAATTTTCTATTGTGCATTCATTTATTGTAGGTTCTCTAGATTCATTTCTGATATGCTCAACAACTTGAATGCATGTGTGATCCAATTATTCTAATTCATGGAGATGTTTATCTTTATATTGATCATCTGTCATGAGCCCTTTTAAAGAGACCATTAAGGAGGGGATTTATAACTCTAGTGGGATAACTACGTATATGACATATACCAGTGAATAAGGAGTATCTCCTATCAGTGTGTGTATATTAGTACGATAAGCCCATAATGCATAGATGAGTTGATTGTGTCAATCATCATCAAATTTGGTAACTATTTTATTGAAAATATTATTTATTATTTTGTTTATTACTTATACTTAACCATTTCCCTATGGGTAATAATAGCAGAGAATGTGTGTCAAGTTTTGCATTTGGTGTAAAATGTTTTCACTATTTTATTCTTGAAACAGATTACATTGTCTGTGATTATGGATGTTGGGAGGCCAAAGAGGGAAATAATATTGGTAATTATAAAATGGCATATATCTTCTTCCTTTTTAGATTACAATGGGATGGTTTCTACCCATTTTTTAAAACACTTTATAGTTGTGATAATGAATTTGTGACACCCTATAGATTTTGGGTTTATCTTACCAATCATATCAAAACCCCATAGCATGAATGACCAAGGGGATATGATAGATTAAAGTAATTGTGAAGGTAAATGGTGTAGATTTCTATGGAATTGAAATTTGTCACATAACTTAACATATTCTTGGAATTATTATTCCATGGTTGGCCAATAGTAACCTTGTCTAAGTAACTTGTGTGACATTGATTTACCAATGAAATGACCACCACATTCACTATCATGTACCTATGGAATAGCCAACTTAGCTTCCTTGGTTATCGAGCATCAGAGTAAGTGTCCCTCAAAATATCTCTTGAATATGTCCCCACCAATAATGACATATCAAAAGGAGTTTCTCTATAGTTTATACTTTTTATTTCTTTTGAAAGTATTAGGTGTAATAGATTTATTCAAATAGTTGTATATTTTGGAGAACCATTTAGATGGTATTTTAATACAAGTGGTAATTATAAATGTTAGAGTGATAGGGTTTGTATGGGACACTGATGAAGATTGTAATCATTTGATAGTGAAAATAGCATAGTCTTCATTTATATCAATGGGGATCAATGATGCATCACTAGCCATTATGTCAACATGACGGTTATCTTTATGTGGGATTTTTTGATATATAAATTATCAAACTAAGCTTGTAGATGTTGAACCATATTCTTATAAGGAATGAGGTGTTCTTATTTGGTTTGTTATATATTTTAAAATTGATTGACAATAAATTGTGAGTCCCCATAAAACTTTATTGATTTAACTTGGAGAGATTAAGTTGTTTGAAGGCCTAAAATAAGAGATTAGTATTTTTTGATGTTATTGGTACATGAAAAATTGAGTCAGTAAGTGAGAGGTACCATGTGTCCAAGTAGAAGGATGAATTTTTTTTGGATTCGACATCAAATACACATCTATAACTATCAAAGAATATTATCCATGTATCTGAAGGAGCATTATATGTTGTGAAGTCATATCTAGAATAATTGTTAATAATATATGTATCTAATAATGGGGTTAATTCCAATCAAACTATAATTATTTGGCCCTTTATTGATTTCTATAAAATTATCCTGAGCTCAAATTGTGTGAGTAACATAACCCATTTTGCAATACGGCCTAAGAAACGCGGTTTTGACATGAAGAACTTTAAAGGATCAACTTTTATAATGATCTATGTCTCATTATTAATCATATAGTGTTAGAGATTTTGAGTACAAAATAAATGTGTTAAGCAATATTTTTGATTATTGGATAATTTATTTCATAGTCAACAAGTGTACGAATCATGCATTAAAAGGAACTCTCCTTATGTGGATCATCATGTTGGGCTAGGAGTGCACCAAGCTTATGATCTATTTCTAAGAGATAAAGGAGAAGTGGCTTATCAAGTATTGGTGGGACTAAGACATGTGGGTTTTTTAAGTACTATCTAAGTGTGTCAAAGGTTTCTTGACATGTGATGTCCCATTCAAAATTTAAATCCATTTTGTATAGTCTAGTGAATGATTGGGTCTTATCTATGAGTTGTACCATAAAGTGTAGTATTGCCCAAATTTTTACTTTGAGGGAGTGAAGTTGATTTAAATTAGTAGGAGGCATATCCATGTTTGATTTAACTTTATTAGGGTTAAAATCAATCCTACATTGGGATACTATTAATCCTAAAAGTTTACCTAATGAAACCCCAAATACACATCTATTGGGATTGAGTCACACATTGTATTTTATAAGTCTCTTGAAAATTTGTCATGAATATATTGCATGATGTTATCACTTTTTTAACTTTTTATGCAAATCATCAATGTAATCTTAGATTGTTTTATGAATGAGATCATGGAAGATATGTGTCATTATTCATTGATATATTTCAACTACATTTTTAAATCCAAATGTAATGGGTATATAGTAGAAAGTTCCCCATGGTGTGGTGAAATAAATTTATTCTTAGTCTTTTTAAATGATATTAATTTGATTGTACCTAGTGAAACCATCCATAAAGGAAAGCATCTTGTATCCTGTTGTGGATTTGAATATAATATTAATGTTGGGTAAATGAAATTCATACTTAGGACATGTTTCTTTAAGTCTCTAGAATTAAAAAAAACATCTAATTTTGCAACCCATTGTGGATGAGCAACTGGTCAAATAAAACTAGAACCACTAAAAGAACAAAATTGGGGTGCATTTTTATAATATTTTATTTAAATATCTTGGCATTTGAATCTAATTTGATTTTGTGTACTATGATTGAGACATCAATGCTATGCATATCAGAATAACCCCAAGTGAATACTTTAGGAAAATATTTTAAAATTTGACAAATATCTACATCTTCTGATTTATGCAAGGTAGTAGTTAATAGTATAATATAGAGATCAATACCCATGTCATAATTGAATTCTATTATTTCTTCATTAATCAACATAGATCGAACCATAGTGTATGGTATTATAGGGATAATATCATTTATGTCGAGAAACATATCATCAAAGTCATTTAAATGCTCACCAAAGTATGCTTGGGCATTTGTGGAATGAACAAACCTATCATTACGTTATAAGGAAGGGAGATCCTCATATGCATCTAGGAATTTTAAGAGAACCTCATCATTAGAAAATTCATTGAAGGTATGTAGATATGGACAAGTTGTGTTATCAATAAGATTTGGTTAAACAACTTAACGTGTAGAAACATGGTTTACCATATCCTATGCTTATGGAATAGGTGGACAAAACATGATATGATAAGAAGTATTTTGAGAGGACTTACCACTTGATGTGTTATCTGTATATCTAAGTCCTTGTCTACTATGTTGATCATATTCATCAATGGGATTAAGGATTCTCTTCTCATGTTTTCCAAGGCATTGTCCTTTGTAACCCATCTTATGAGAATATATTAATGAAAAAGGAGAAGTGAACTTATTATCCCATGTTATGGAAGTAACTGGGGGAGTGGTATGTGTGCTTGGAATATTAGACTAGAGTGGTGTTGTAGGAAAAACCATGTGAGGAATATACTTATGTGAAGGCTTTGTATGTTGACAATACTTTAATGGTTAGAAAAATATGGCATGTATGTGTGTGCATGCGTGCATGTGTGTGTGTGTGTGTGTGTGTGTGTGTGTGTGTGTGTGTGTGTGTGTGTGTGTGTGTGTGTGTGTGTGTGTGTGTGTGTGTGTGTGTGTGTGTGTGTGTGTGTGTGTGTGTGTGTGTGTGTGTGTGTGTGTGTGTGTGTGTGTGTGTGTGTGTGTGTGTGTGTGTGTGTGTGTGTGTGTGTGTGTGTGTGTGTGTGTGTCCTCTATAGATTAATTTTAAACATGCATGTAAAGTGGATGGAACTACATTAATAACATGAATCCTCAGTCTACCAAGTAAGATATTATAATTAAGATCATTAGGCATAACTTGACATGTTCTAGGTAGTGTTCTAGACTCCAATGTAAGGTTTAGTGTGATCTAACCTAAGACTTTGCATGGAATATTATCAAATACTCAGACATTCATATTAGAGGGATCCAAATCCTTGGCATGTATATTAAGAAGTCATAGAAAAAAGATATTACAAATGTTTAATCATGATCTATTATCAACTAAAACACATTTGACACCTAACTCATTGATTCATAAGTAAATATAGAGAGGTAGGTGTAAATATATGATGTGATGAGGTGAGATATCTTCCCTCTTGAAATAAATATGCTCTTTTTTTCCATTACATAGTATTAATTATGGAAGTAACATAAGTTGGCTTAGTTGTTCGAGGTACCTAAGTGTCACAGAGGGCAACATACCAAATGTATTTGTATGTGTCAAAATGCTATAGGAGTTCTAAAATGGAAATAGTGTCTAAATAATCACTGCTCTAATCAACAAAGTTATAAACATGGGTGTTTCAAACCTATCAAGCTTTGTAACTACATGAAGACATCATAACTTGGACTACAAGGTCTATTAAGAGTGTAGAGATAATAGTCAAGGTGGGATGGTGGCTAGATGTGTGTGATTGAGAAGAAGGAATAAGTAAGACCACTGATGTTTCCTTATGTCTAAGATTGATGGGGAAGAAATTAAAATGAACTAAAGAATAAAATACATCTTAAGGAGACTTATTGATATTAGCTAATATAGTTATTATCTGGTGTAATTTGTTCTCTATGTGATTAAAGATTAATGTCTTAATTTCATTCCACATATAAGAGAAATATATCGTGATAAGTAATTTATGAAACATGAAAATCACTTTAATTTATATGAAGCATCATGTATGCATGCATATACGTCTTTACTTAGTTCATTCTCAATTAAAGGGAACAAACATGCAAGTGAAATTATTAAACATTGCAATAGAAAGTGATACACCTCTTTAGTCACTATTATCACAATTAGGTCAAATAAAATTTGAAAATGTATGGATCTGAAATTTAAATGTTGGAAATGTGAACCCTAGGGTTATCTAGGGTTAGGGTTTTAATAATGTTTGATGTAAGGGAGGTTCACCAAATGTTTTAAACATTTAAGGATTAACTTATGTAATCTTTTGTTTGATTAAATGGATGAATAGACTAAATCAAGTAAATAATATGTATAAAATATCCATTGATTTAAAAAAAATTAACTGGATTTGACTTTCTAAAAATAGTAATAAATATGTGCAAATAAATACTTATCTAAAAAACACCTGATATGAATGATCTGAGTGTTATAAACTAAGGTGAAACCATGTATGAGTGTCATCAATTAGATCCCTATGTAAGAACCCCTCCTAGAGAGTAGAGTAACATTTGGATAGTTTTTCCATGTGGCTCTAATGTCCTCACATTGGCACTAATGTCCTTTGTGTAGGATTGTCTCAAAATTGTGAGTGCACATATGTCTAAGTTTTTGGGATCTGTTCTTCCATGCATAAATTTTGGAAATTAGTATTATGCTTGTAATGATTGATTTATAATGCAAACCTTAATCCTCCTTATAAGTATGGTATGAGCTTAAAAGTGTGTTAATTACTATGATAAGATGGACATCCTCAACATCCTGCTATGAACAGAGTTCTTTACATATCAATACTCTAAGGAGGGATCAATCCTGATGTAGTTCTCCACACCTAACTATTGTTACAAGTATAAGTGATGCTAATATGATAGTGGTCTTGAGTACCTTGAATGTTCTTAAGATTGGAAATATGTAAAATCTGAGCTTAGGTATGTTGTAGATGGTAATATGTATAAGTAGGGTAGAATAGGGATTGATAACCTTGATTTTCCTCAACTTATTTTGTGTTTGAGTAGGTATTTTGCATCTAGTTTATATATAGTGGATAAAGGGATAAAATTCATATATTTATAGTGTTTTTTTACTTGTGAAAATAATAAAAGATGTCTAGGCCAACCTTATAAGGATTTCACTTTTGAAAACTTATTTGTTTAGGAAAGATAGGGTAAAAGACATAGGCTCCATTTTGGGGACACTAGCACCACATGGATCTAGTGTCCTTAATGTGGCACTAATGTCTTTTATCCTAGCTTTCATAAATGAACACATTTTCAAATGTAAAATCCTTCTAAGGTTAGCCTAGACAGTCTAGTTGGTAGAACATTGGAAATGAAGGGCTAGGATCAGGAAATGAGGGTTTGAGAATGCATTTGAGCTAATGAGAGATGCTTGTGTCCCACACAAAAGCTGGATATGTATGATAATAGGCTATAAGATAGGTCTAGGGATAAGCCAGGGATAGGTATTCTCAATTATCACTCTTATCACTCAAATACCACTTTAGGTGATTATAGTCAACATATTAGAAAACATGAGTTAATTTAGCCCCTTCAATCACATCATAGACTTGTAGTTAGGTTCAACAGGTTCATATCAGCCCTAATTACCTTAATATTTACTTTTTTGATAAAATTAGAGTTGGTTGATCCATAAAATAGGCTCTCCAAGCTCAATTTGGCCCAAATCATGTCTCTAATTGCACCAATTTATTAATTCAATCAATTCATGATTGAATAAGAGCTTAGTTAGCCCCAAATCACATCATGTTCTTGTAGTTAGGCTAAAGGGGCCCAAATTGGCATGAAATTCCTCTTTGATTGAATGAATTAACTATTATTTCATTATAAGATGAAATTAGGACCAATTTCACTCTAAATCACATCATATACAATTAAAAATAGGTTCATGTGGCTCAAATTTTTAAAAATCATGTCACTAATTGCACCATTTGAATAATTAGCTTAATATATGATGAAATCAAAACCAATTTAGCCTCAAATCACATTTTATAGTCACAATTAGGTTGAAGGGCCTCACATTTACTCTAATACCCTCCATAATTGAACCAATCAACTATTTCTTTCATTATATGATGACATTTGAGTTTATTGATTCCAAAACTACATCCTATACATGTCAAGCTTCTATATGCCTTTGAACGAAATGATTATTTGCTTCAATATCTAATGAAATTTGAACTGATCAAGCCCTAAATCACATTTTATAGTCATGCACTTAGGTTGAAGGGGTTTAAATTAGCTCCAATTGCCTTCAGATTCAAAAATTACACTATTTGACTTATTTACTTATGACATTGGGGTCGACAAGCCCAAATTATATCCTTTATAGTTAAAATTAGCTTCATAAGGCTAAATTTCAGTCAAATTATATTATCAATTGTACCAATTCACTCAATCTTAGCTAATTTAGCCTTAAATCACATATTATACACATAATTATATTTAATGGGTTCAAATTGATCATAATTTCCTCCACCATTAAAATAATTGACTCATTCATTCACTTTGTAATGAAAATGGACCTAGTTGAAGCCTAACTCATATTTTATATATTTGAAATTATAATTACAACACAAACTCACCAAAATTATATCACTTTATCTATGATGTCCTTTTTGTGGTAGTGTATATCATGACACACTCCACTTTAAAATAAAAATAAAAATATTATAAATGTGAACTAAATAAGTATTGATGTGAACTAAATATGTATAAATAAGTGTATACCATGATACATAAATAAGTGCAAACACATATGAGTACATACTAAATTTTGTTTGATGTTATGTTAACATAAAATTTATGTGTATGTGTTATAACATGCATGAGTTATAGTGCATACACATTATGCTTTGTTTGAATTCAAAAAATAAGCCTTTTGGCTTAGAAATGGATTGGATTCCCGAGCCAAAAGCTTAGACTTGTCAACACAGATGAATCTAAGATTTTTGATATAAAATAACAAAATTTAACTTCCATCACTAAAAACACTATGAATTTAAATGAGAAAATTCATAAAATTATTATAATAATGATGATCATGCTCTCCTCTTTCCAAATATATGATTTTTTATAACTTTTTGACTATTTTAAGGTTTTAATCTATGTTTATTTCTAACTATCGATCTCTTAGGCCACTACATGCTTCAAATATACATGCCTATATATGTTTGGTTATCTATTTTTTGTTGATAAAAATATATGGTTCCAAAAAAGGCCTAATTATACACACATTAAAAAAAGTTTTCATTTTTTTATCTGGTTAGGTGGGCACAAGGTTGAGTATCCATTTTTTTTTCAATTTTCATGCTCTGTTTAATTATATATATATATATATATATATATATATATATATATATATATATATATATATATATATATATATATATATATATATATATATATATATATATATATATATATGCATTGAAAATTATTAAAAAAATATCAGTTACAAATTAGATGATCTTATGTAAAGTTTAACCACATGGTTTTATACAATATTAAATGATGCCCAAGAAATGAGGGGCTGCATGGTCGATTATCTACTATTTTTTCTTAAAAAAATAGTTCCTATTCAAATTTTAGATGTTTGATGTTGTTATACTTAACCATTTAAAATTAAAAAAATGAATTTTGGAAATTATACTTAAAATGTTTCAATTTTTAATATAATCAAACCTAATTACACCAATTGATTAATTATATCAATTCATGACAAAATCAAACCTAATTTAGCACCAAATCACATCCTAATCTTGTAGTTAGAATCAAGGGGCTCGAAATTTGCTCAATTTCCTTCATGATTAAAATTATAGACTATTTAATTTGTTTATTTATGATACTAGTGTTGATTGACCTCCAAAATCACATCCTATATAACCAAAATTAGGTTGACAAGGTTTAATTTCATTCAACTTGTAACACTAATTCCAACAATCAACTCATTGGCTTAATGTGTTAGGGAATATGGGTTAATTTAGCCAAAATAAAATATTAGACTTGTAGTTATATTAAATAGGTTTGGATTAGACCTAATTACCTTCATGTTTTAATTTATGATAAAATTAGTGTTTGGGGTTGTAATAATCGACTAATTTTCTAAATATGTTAGTAAATATGAGCTAATTTATCCCCAAATCATATCCTAGACTCACGTTTAGATTCAACAAGTTCACAAAGCCCCAATTACCTTCATGTAAATGCATTTGTGATAAAATTAGGGTTTAAGATTTGTATTTGTGATAAAATTAAGGTTTAAATTATGTTAGGGTTTAGAGTTTATGGTCAACATTTTAGGAAACATGATCTTATTTATCCCATTGAATCATATCTTAGACTTGTAGTTAGGTTCAATAGGTTCATATTGGCCCTAATTACCTTCATGTTTGTATTTTGATAAAATCAAGGTTGATTGATCCATAAATTAGGTTTAACATGCTCAATTTGGTGCAAATCACATCTCTAATTGCACTAATTGACTAATTAGATCAATTCATTATGGAATAAGAGCTTATTTAGCCCCAAATATGTTCTTTTAGTTATGGTGAATGGCCTCAAATTTATCTTTGATTGAATGAATCAACTACTTGTTCATTATATGATAAAATTAGGGATAATTTCACTCCAAATCACATCATATACAATTGAAAATAGGTTCATGTGGCTCATTTTTTCAAAAATGTGTCACTAACTACCTCAATCTATGATGAAATCAAAGCTAATTTAGCCTCAAATCACATTATATAGTCGTAATTATGTTAAAGGGCCTCATATTCACCCTAATGCCCTCCACAATTGAACCATTCAACTATTTCATTCATTATATGATGACAATCAAGTTTATTGAACCCAAAACCACATCTTATACATGTTAAACTTATATATGTCATTGAATCAAATGATTCTTTGATTCAATCTCTAATGAAATTAGAGACAATCAAGCCCCAAATTACATTTTATAGTCATGCACTTAGGTTGAAGGGGCACAAATTAGCTACAATTTTCTTCAAATTCAACCATTGGACTATTTAACTTATTTAATTATGACATTGGGGTCAACATTCCCAAATTAAATCTTTTATAGGCTAAATTAGCTTCATGAGACTAAATTTTACTCAAATAATGTTAACGATTGCACCAATTCACTCTATCTAATCTAATTTAGCCTTAAATCACATATTATATGTGTAATTATTGTTGAAGTGGTTAAAATTGATCATAATTTCCTCCATCATTAAAAACATTGACTCGTTTTTTAATTTTGTAATTAAATTGTGTGTGGTTGAAGCCTAAATCATATTTTATATAGATTTAAAATTATAATTTTGGGTGTAAACTCACCAAAATTACATCAACTTATCTATGATGTCATTTTTGTGGTAGTGTATTTCATGATATACTTATTTTTAAAATATTTTTTATCAATTTTCATGATATAAATATTTTAAAAATTAATAAAAAATATATATATGCATTGAGAAAAATATATATTACAAATTAGATGATCTTATTTGAAGTTTCATCATATGGTTTTAAATAATATTAAATTATGCCTATGAAATGAGGGGTTTCATGGCTGGCTATCTACTCTATTTTCTTAAAAGAATAAGAGATCCTATTCAAATTTTAGATGTTTGACCTAGTTATACTCAATCATTTAAAAATATATATTTTAGAAAATATACTCAAAAATATATAATTTACAGTCTTACACCTTCCTCAAATTATGTGTAGCCATCTCAAATTATCTACAGAAGTTCAACTTTCTCAATTTTTTGGAAAAACATGTCTACAAGTAGGCCCTTTTTATCCTCCAACTTTGTACATTTACCCTATACTATTCCTATTCCAAAAACATAAAATAAATTAATTAAAAAAAATTAAAAATCATTCCTCTTATTAATACTTGAATAAATATATCCAATGTAATCACATTATATATATGTATATATGTATATGTATATATATGTATGTATATATATATACACACACACATACATACATATATATACATATACATATACATATAGATAAATATAAATATATATGCATATATACATACACACACATGTATGTATGTATATGTGTACGTACGTATGTATATATATATATATATATATATATATATATATATATATATATATAACAAATTAAAATACAAGATTAATAAATCTGTTCTACAATATAGTATAGGTGACATATACATACACATACACACACATGTATGCATATACATACATACACACACACACACACAAACACACACACACACACACAAACACACACACACATACATACATACATATATACATATATACATACACACACACACACACACACACACACACACACACACACACACACACACACACACACACACACACACACACACACACACACACACATACACATATTCATATATATATATATATATATTCACATATATATATGCATGTATGTATATGTATGTATGTATATGTGTATGTGTATGTATGTATGTATGTGTGTGTATATATATATATATATATATATATATATATATATATATAACAAATTAAAATACAAGATTAATAAATCAATTCTACAATATAGTATAGGTGATTATGCATATTTTATTACAAATACATAAGATAATTAAAATGGCAAGTCTAAAATGTAGGATGAATATAGAAATATACTAGATGATTATGAAATATATGATATAAAACATACATTCACACTTCATTTCATCTCCAAAACTAAACATCATATAATTAAATTAAGGTTAGAAGGTTTGTCCTATAATTTTCCATATATTTTTAAATAAAATCATAAAAATCAAATGTATTTTTCTAACAAAAACAAAAGTAGTATAACCTAATTCTATTTTGAGTGACATGGTAGTTCATGAAACCCAAGGTTCATAAAACCCAATTCTTCCTCAATACTTCCTTACTCAAGTATGGGCCCACTGTGGCTCACATTCATAGAGTTAGAATCTGGATCCTAATTTGACCCAAGATTATGGTTGGATTATCTAGTGTAATGAAGACATCAGAAAGACTTCTTGATGCCTAAGAATCTATGGACAGTAACTTGCTAAAATTTGATGACACTCTTACTAGGTTACTTCTTTAGAGTTTAATTATACAGCTTCAGCCCTAGAAAAATATCCCTTTAATGAGATATTGAAGGTTAGAGTTTCTTCTTTGTAGCATCACATCTAGATTATAGATAACTGTAATTCCCAGGGAGATCAAATTAAAGCTAAACTTCACTAGCTCAAGATAGGGGACAAAGCCACTAAAGAGTTCTTTCAAATGCTTAGAGATAAAAACTTGAAGTTGTAAATTCAGGCTATCTCTGATATTGTTAAGATATTATTAGAGATGCCATAGATTGTTCAATAATTTATTCACCATTATCAATAGGTGTTCAAATCTCAAGCATACTCTGAAGAACATGACATATCCCTTCAATAGTGTCTCATAATGGTGCCATCCAAACTCACTCTTTCTCAATGAGTTGCTTGTGATAGGTTCCTAACTATGGATGATCTACAATAGGTAGTGGCTCATATGTCAAATGATAAAGCTCCAAGAATTGATGGCTTCCCCTATGAATTTTATAAAACCCTCTATGACCTTGTGGGTTCTAACTTACACCATGTCTATCAAGGATCCTTTCATAAATATTCCCTAGGGAAGAATATAAATAAAGAAAACATTAAATTCATACCTAAACAAGGGGATCCCAAGTTGATATATAATTGGTGGCCAATCATCCTCCTGAATGTTTCTTACAAAATAATTTCTAAAGCTTCGGCACTTCGATTACGTAATCTATTGCCACACATTATTCACCTTAAGTAAATAGGATTCATCAGAAGCAGGTATATATTAGACAATATTATTGTGGTTTGGGAAGGAATGGACTGGGCTAGGGGATCTAATCAAAAAGCTATGTTCATAAAAAATGACTTTGAAAAAGCTTATGACCATATTGAGTGTCCTTTCATATTGGCCATACTTAAATCCCTAGGCTTTGGGATAAATTTCATTCAAATCATCCATATTCTTTTTTTAGATGCTTCAGTCATCCTCTCTATTAATGGAGTCACATTAGAACAATTTAGATTGTTTCAATATATTCACCAAGGATGCCCCTTGGCACTTGCCTTAAATGTGATTATAGTAAAGAATTTTGTATATCTTCTTAGCAATGCCCAAGCTAGTGGCCTTGTCAAAGGAATCAATCTCCCTCAAAATAAAGAAAATCCTCAAGAAGATATACAATTATTAAATGATCACTTTACTGATGATTCTTTCCTTACTATTATTAAATAAGTGGATAATGTGGACAATGACTTGAAGTGCCTCAACACCTTCTACCTTGCCTATGGCTCAAGCATACAATGTGAAAAACTAGATGCTACAGGAAGTCATACCTCCCTCTACTAATGTGGGCTGACAAGTATGGGTAGGCTTGGATTCAACATTATGTAATTTTCAAGTTTATTGGCATTCATTTTGATTTTGATGCCTCTCCACCCATGTTGTAAAAATATGTTATTGATAAAGTGGCAAAGAAACTAGAGTATTGGGATACTAATTCCTTATCATTAGTAGGAAAATTTTAAATTTGCTCAAAAGTGCTTGTAACCACCCATTTTTACTACTCTTCATACTGGGTGCCTTCCAAGAATTCTTACCATAAAATTGAAAATCTTCTTAAATACTTTCTTTGGGATAATTATTCACATGGCTATGGCTTCCATAGAGTTGTTTGGGAATACTACTACCTCTCACAAGATGCTAGAAGTATGGGTCTCATTAACGTGGCTCATCAAGGAGTTACCTTAAGTGCCAAATGGATTGTGTAGGACTTTGAAGGAAAGTAATCTTGAATGTGTTGTTTTGACACAAAACTTCTTCAGGCCTTCCCAAAGGTAAAAAATCCTAGAATGTACTTGGCTTTTCCAATCTGCTCATCATAAAAACCCCTATTCAAATTACAAGGTCCTTTATTGCTAAAAGTATCTAAAAAGAATGGGAAAAAATCAAACCATGGATTTTATAAAAGAGCTTAGGGTTTTGAGATGGGTTATCCATTAACTCACATTCTCTATGGTGGTCACCTGTTACCAATTTTATTGAAGTCCCTCTAGATAAAGTTCCTTGGATCAATGCTCTCAAATTTTTTTGTAGAGGCATTTTTACTGTCCAAGACATCTTTTTTAAGCAATCTTACTCTTGGCTGTCCTAGGAAGAGGTGAAAACCAAATTTTGGTTAGCTAACTTTGATAGAGAGTCTTACAAAGAAATTCTTAATGTTGTTCCACCTTCAATGCTTCACAAAATCACTATTATTTTTACTCATCCTTGGTAGAAGGACTGGAAATAGTATTTTGAAACTCTATTTTGTAATTACACTCCCTGACTTGGCTCTGGGTGGATGACTCGCCACATGCCTATGGTGGACAAGATTAATTCTTGCTGGGGTCTTCATTCATTAGTTTGTACCTAGTCCTTCCATTTTCAAATTGTTTTGGAGGCTTGCTTAAAGCCTAAATTAGCTCACTTCACTTGGTGTGTGTTGTATCAAGGCTTGCCTATAGGTAGAAGGCTTGTGCATTTAGGATTTTTCCTTCCGAAATGCTCTTTTTTTGGCCATTTGAAAATTCTCCATCTTTTCTATCACTACTCCATAGCCCAATGGGTTTGGACATGGATTCATGACCTTCTTAAGCCTTCCCAACCCAAGTTTTTTCATTAGTAGCATATCCTTCTTGGAGATAAACCCACCTTGCCTTTTAAATACACCCAAGTCTAGCATACTTTTAGAGTGGAGATTTTATTTTAGTTATAGAAAGAAAGAAATATTGTAGTGTTTAACAATGTTTCTTCACATTGTAATTTTTTTGCTTTCAAAAAATCTTTTGTTATTTCCAATGTGCTTTTATAGATTCAAGTATAAGGAAATAAAGTTACCATAGAGCTTGGCCATCTTTAGTACCTTCTCACTCATTTGGGAGATGCTCCTTGTGCTATGGCATAGATTCTTATTTCTTCACCTAGGGATAATAGAGTTGTTAGAATAAATGTTAGTCCTCTTCCAAGAGGTGGTCACCAATGCAACCGGTATCAATGCCACTCTCATAGTGGTAATATATATTAGTGCATGTCTCCTCTTAGATAATAGAGAGGGTGGTGGCCCCCGCTTCCCATATTGGGTAGGATGGTTGGGGTGCACCTTCACCTCTTGTGTATCTAGATGCTTGGGGGTGCCACCTAGAGGTCAAACAAATGTGATGGATAAGTTACCTAGGCTCTCTCTTGCTATTTCACCTACTCAGCAATATGAAGATGATAAGGACACTACTCAGGGTTTTAGTTGGGAGCCAATTCTAGATGGCAATGACTTGCCTAGCTCAAGTTGGGGTCAAGATGATATAGATCCTTCATATTTTGGCCTTACAATTTAAGATTAATTATGTTTCATTTTTTGTTTATATTATTATGATGACTCATTTGTAAATAAGACGTCGTGATATTTTTATTTTTGTAATGACATATTCCTAAACTTGACGTAGTTTGACTCGAGGCATGCTTCCATACCACCTATTTTTTTGGTGAATTATTTATATATTATATATTTTTATTAATATATAAATACATTTCATATATATATATATATATATATATATATATATATATATCCCATATAATCAATATGACACATTTTCCCCTAAATTTAATGAAAAAAACTAATCACGAGAATACATTTCCATAGAATATTTAAATCATAATTAAAAACAAGATTCCAATAAATAAAATAATCTAGTACTTAAGTTATCATAAATAACACCAAATTTTAGTGAACGAAAGGAAAAATCCAAAGAGAAATCTACTCCTTTTATGAAGATTGAAAATTTATTTTATTATCTTTCTAAAAAAAATTCAAATCAATTGATCTCCAAATTTAACTAAATCCATTATTGTTCCCATTTTTTTTAATCAACCTCATGATCATCAAATGACCATAATCTTTCTATATGGATTTTTCTCTCATACCTTTGGATTTATGTAAAACCATTTCCCTTTTCAACTTTATTCATAAAATATCCATATGAAAAATTCACCATAATCTTATAATAATAAATATTAAAACTTAAAATAAATTACATATAAATATTAAAACCTTATACAAATGAATGTTCATATTATAACCACAAATCCTATAAAATACTTTTAAAGTCATCTTTAATTTATTCTCACATTAATTGAAAATTTGTGAGATTGATTGTGACTAATGGATTAAGATTAAAATAGATGGCCATAATTCAATTCAATTTTGGAATCTTAATATAATAAATATATTGGAAAGAAGTTGCATTAATGATACATGACTTACATTTTATTTTATTGGTAAATATATATTTTTTGAAAGGGACTTTACCCTTTTACAATGGAGAAAAAGATATACAGTGAATGCCCAAAAAAATCCTCTTCTAACAAAATAAAGATCAAATCTTAATACTGACTAAACAAGCATAGTCAATAAAAATTAGATACTACAATATTACCTATAAAAACCCAAAAAAATCCTAACATAAATAAGAACAATAAAAAAATATTAATAAACATGAGGTAGTGAAGCCAGTTAAGACCCTCCATTATTAGTTTCTTTTTGTGATCTGAGGGTCATATTAAATGGTTCAAACTCATTCTTACTTTTACTTTTACATTACTTTTACTACTCACAAACATCTATTACCCTCCTTCCCTTGAGTTAGGCAAAATAGGAATGGAGAGATTAAGAACATCACCTCAAGTTATATTCAACATTGGAATCTTGGTTAATGAACCTTCACCTTATAGAAAGGGCTAAAATGAGGCTGAGCTAACAAACCCTCACTAAATTTTTTAGAAATCTTAAACTCATCCTCCCCACATGGACCTTTATCCATTGGCATTTCTAGGTCCATATTCAGATCTTCACTTTCATTGTCACTCTCTAAAGTAGCTTCAACTATTATATGTTATAGACCTACATCCTTATATGATTAATTTTTTTTACACTTGATACTTGGATAAACATTGACCAAATAGATAGTAAGAAAATATCTTCAGCATCTAAAAAGTATGCCTTCATAATCAATAGGTTTTACCCAAGTTCTATTAGCCCCAATTAAATCCACCTGATCTAAAAGCTCTTTTGTAACATTGACATTAAATAAAATACAAGCATAAGTTGAGTGACCCATTTGCTTTGTTATGGAATCCTCATGCCAAAATTTTCTAACCAAATTACCTATGGTTTTAAAAATAGAGTGTTCTCAAAATCAAAGAGGTAGGTTTGTAAGCCTTAACCAAATCAGTTTTGTGCTGAAAATTTTGGTATGAGGGTTGAAATTAGAATGCCAGGGTTTAGCCAAAAACATATGTTTTTCTCCCAAGCCCACAAAAACTAATTTAAAATAAAATCTTTATCTTTAACAAAGTCAAAAATTAATATGAATGTACCTTTTGCACAAGGTCTGACTTCAATATTACCTTGAACTAGGCTTTTTAATGACTCTTGATCCAACCATGGAGATTCAAAAGGTAGGGCCAAAATCCATAAAATCTATAGATCATAGCATTCAAAGATAGTGATTTCTACTTTTCAAGAATCATCTCCAATGCCTTATTTTCAAAGATGATTTTTGTCTTAGATATAGTAGGTGTCAACAACTTCCTCTAACCATTTATTTCAACCACTGAGGCAAAGGACCACTTATCATTCAAACTTTTATTTTTCCTAGATATCATAGATAATATAATTTCTAGTTTATTTATATTCGACACCCTTAAAGAGATAATAGGGGTATTTACCCTTGTTTTTCCCTTATGAAGTGATACCCATCAAAGACCCATCTCCATTCTTCAATGCTACTCGATCAATGCCACTCCCTTTGAAATCTTATGATCAATGTCTATCCATGCATGACCTAGATTTTCAATCACTAGTACATATTTTATCAGCCCATAATTAATAATTAGGGTTTCCATCCCTTGGCCCATCATTTCTTCAAGGAACTTTCTTAGATTACTAGGCAAGGATTACATTAATATAGATATTTGTTTGTACTTATTACATGTGATTTCCAACTTTCTAGATGATGTCATGATTCATATATTTGTTGACTATTTGAATATTACATACTAGATATTAGCCATTTTTATGGATTTTCTATTTATCCATTTGATTTGATTTATTAGGCTAATTAATCCTAATCATCTATGGGTGTTTTATGAAATATGAAAATTAAAATATTTGTTTCATTTAATTACCCCAATTTTTTTTTCAAAATAATAATTTGACTTATGTTTATTTAAATGAAGATAACAAATAATTACATTGTAATACCATAATCAAGGATGCACCAATATGCTTCAAAAATTGCACACAATATGTGTTGACCAAATTTGACCCTAGAGGTCTAATTGGGACCCCTATAGGTAAAAACATGATTTTTAGATGTTTTTGGGTCAAATATTTTGTCATGGGGTATGCCATAGTCTATTTAAGGTAATTTAATGCCACTTTAGCCTTTATCATGGTATAATTAATCTATATGTCACTTTGAGTCATTTAGTAGGCATTTATGGTTCATAAATGCAAAAAAAAAAGTTTTTAAGGTGTCCAAGTTTCTTAGTTTCCTTTAAAACATCAAAAAATTTAGATTCCCTATCAGGAATGTCAGTCCCATATAATTCTTGTAGGTTATCTACCTAAAAATCAAGAAACCAACTGAAAAGGAGGAGTTTGACACTTGTACAACCCATAAGGGAGTGTGACACATGAGATAATGTTGTGAGATGAATTTTAATCTTCCTTAAACTTATATCCACTCTTTAAATACTTTGGAAGTGTCAAATTTGAGCTAAAAATGTTATGCTCCTTCTTTGCCCTTCTAGACACACATAAGTGATCAACATGTCTATGTTTGGTACATCTAGTTGAGGAGATTTCATAAAAAATAACTTTAGGGGGTGAAATTAAACTAATATAAATTCATTTTCATAACAATATTTTGAATATTGGTCAACTGTGCTTTATGAACCATCTCTAATAAGTTGACTCTATTTTTTTACTCACTATTTCCTACACCCTATAGGTTTTGTTCTTATTTGGATGATTCCATATAGTATAGCTATTTGAATTGAATCCAAGGGATATGTAAATATTAACATCATTCTATCCATTCTTGGTTTAGTGTTTGAAAGTGTTTTTATAGGTAACTCATCTTAGGTTTGCATACTGATCTCATTTGGGATGACAAGCATGTTTTCATCATTTTTAGACCTTCATGATTTGATAATGGTTTTTAAGGGTGATGATGGGTTGATTTACATGTTTTAAATTCCTTATTATTCCCATTACCTCTCAATATCATTTCCCAAATTAATGTTTCATGGACTTACAATCACAAACACTATGCAATCAGTTGGCTCCATGATTATCATGCATAGTCAACTGAGTGAGCTAGGTCAAGGATTTTGACATGTACATGGAGGTATGAATATGGTATTTAAATATTGAATACATTCTCATAGTAATAAAAATAAATTAAATTCTTTCACTTGTTAGAAGAGAGACTGTGATAGTCAACACAATCTCTTAGAATTTACTGCCATTAACGTGCATGTACAAGTCCTCTCATAAAGAACAATCACATTAATAGGGAGAATCTATGTTGGATATGATTCTATAAAATTAAGAGAGTTTATTTTTAATCTTGAAGATAGGTCAAAACCCATTTTAGAGGTAAAAAATAATGCACACTACCTAAACTCACATTTGTTGCCTATACATGAAAATGGTCACCTACTATTGTTGTTAATGGAGGAATGAGAATGCTTGGTGGGGAAATTGGAGCATGGTGAATCTTTTTTTTAGAGTCATAGAATGTGGTGAGAGCATAGAATACCTTATTTGAGGTTTGATATTCACAAAATAATATGTGAGAACCTTTCAAAGACCCAATGACTATGTTCAGGGATCAAATCCTTAAAAGCACAAAATAGAGGTCTTGGCCATTTGGTGAAGGTCATATAATAGAGTTGTCAAAGAAATTGGTGGATTATAATGGCTGTCTTGTATCCTCTAAATAAGATAAGATCTAGGAAAAATATATAAGGAATATGACTTAAGGAAGATGGTTTTTGAGAATTCCAAAGTTTCCCTTTTATACACTAAACTCAGTTAATAACATCTACAAGATTTTGAGTCTTTGAGCAACCTTGTTTTCCAAGTTAGAATCATAGACCATGCCACCATGATTAAATGGGTTAAAAAATTTGAAATGAGTAATCATGATCTAATGGTCACTTAAATATAATTATATGTTATGCTTTGTCTCCCATGACCACCTATATGTGTCCCATCATTCAAAATACTCACCTATAACCAATCTTAAGAGATAAATCATAGTCTTGTAGGTCAAGGAAGGTAAGAATACCTAAGGCCATGCTTTGAAGAAGTGATTAAGCATGGATCATGATTATATGAATTTGATATTAATTATGGAGCTACTAATGACATTTCAAGACCTTATTTCCACATAAGGAGGTGGAGGCAGTCCATACAAATGGCCTAGACTATCCACTTATAGTTGGTTACAAGGTTTCATAGTCCATAGTGTGATCTTAAGTATGGATACCTATAAACATAGAGACATTTATTATATCACATTAATTAATAATACCTAATATGGTTTCTATGGATTACATGATATATGTTTCAAGGATAAAGTCACCTATAAGATCCTATCTAGATCCAACATAGTTGACTGGGTTTGATTGTGATGAACAGTCAATAGGTTTAGGGATTGTGAGTGTGGAAAGTTCATAAGTATAAGACATATTGGTTTAAAATAATATAAAATGATGTTTTAAAATAATAAATAGGCCTCTATACATGGCCTTTAAGCTAAACCATGTAAGTGACCTATGGGTATAGTGCTTTGAAACCAACATAGTCAGGAAATTATACTCAGTCTTAACTAAGAAGAGAGTATGAAGGGTACATGAAAGGTCAGAGTGGTGAATGGATATTTTAAAACCTCAATCATGATCATTAAAATCTATAAAATCTATTTATATTATAAAACAAGTAGAGAGAGACTTCTAATGTTGTAATACACAGTCCATATGATTGAACCCTGCACAGTCTACCTTTTTAGGGGTATGTCTTAGATTTTGAAGGATTTTAGAGGTCAAATTACTTGATAAAAGGATAAAATTTGGTTAAAAATGTATTCATAACTTTTATAATCCTCTCAAATATTCAAATTATCTAAATAAATAAGGTAAGTACCCTTTGTTTTGTCTCAAATATAGCGTACTTCCTTTTATGCACAAATTGGTAGGTTCTAGAAAGTAGGGTTAAAAGATGAACCAGGAGATAAAAAACAACTTTTATAGAAGATGAGATAAGTTTTATTACATTTAAAAAAACATTATAAGCCTTATTTATAAGGAGAGAACCCAATAGGGTGGTCTAAAATACCAAAGTGCCAATTAGGTTTGTTAATTAGGGTTTAGGCTTAAAAACCAAATGGGATACCAATGCCACTTATAAATTTATGAGGTAACTATAATGGAATAGGTAATGTTTATGGAAGTATAATATATGTTTATAATCTATTGAGATGTAAAGGAAGATGTGAAAATGTCAATTTTGGACTTTAAGACAACTTAGGCCTATAGGAAATGGAGAAAAGAGTTTGAGTGGACAAAGTTGAAAGCTCATATCTACCTTGACACATTTCATGGAGACTCAATGGGATAGGAAAATTTATATAGGGTCCCAAAATATTATTTTTTGTCATTAATTTGATATTTTAAATTCAAATCCTTATGAACAAAGCTTAATATGGTAAAATAGGCCTAAACTTGCCAAAATGCTTGAAAATGACTCAACTAAGAAAACAAGGTTAGAAGGCTATATAGATAATATGGAATTTGAATGAAAATGATTGAAACCTATATATAACTCTCTATAGACCATTTCCATCCATTTGATTTAAACCCTATCTTTACAAACAGGGTGCAAAATTGCTTTTATTGACTATTTTGGCATTATGCAAGTTCTAAGAGGTTTAAAGAGATGAAACTAGCTTTTGGAGGAAGATTGAAACTTAGGAAAACTCCCTATATTCATTTAATGAATTAAAATAACTCCTAAACGTGCCTTTTAGAGCTCTCATCTCAACCAATTTGAACTAGCATAATGAACATGATGGTGAAAAGTATGAAAACTTTAAGTAGGAGCCTTTTTAAGGTGTGCCTAATGATTCTAATCCCATGGATGTTCTTGAAACATTTAATATACTCCATTATATGTATTTAAATGACAAAATAAATCCATTTTGGAAGCCAAGTTTATAAGGTGTGTGAAAGAGGAGTTTCTTTACCTATACGTAGTGATGGCTCACTTTCAGAGGAATCCAAGTGATTAGTAATATAGCCAATGCATGAAGAAGCATGTATGAAATCCTTCCCTATCATTAAAATAATGATACCTATCCTTATTTAGTTTTGTGACATTCAAATGGGGGTGAATGATGAAGATAGTTTTCTGAGCCAGCAAAGGGAATTTCAAGCCACATTTCAAGAGTTTCATGACTTGAGGTGATACTTTTGCTTCCTAAATTTACATGATCAATTTAAAATTCCTTTCTCATGCACATGTAACTCCTCTTATCATGATAGGTTTTCAAGTGACATTTGGATTTCTCTTTTCCCACTTCTCTCTCAAGTTCTATAGGAACTAGCCATTTTGGCCTTTATAAGATATGTTCCACTTGAGTATGGTGAAGCCATTCTCATTTGCATACCATGGATCAATAAAGAATTATAATTTTTACCTCTTCTATGACTATTCATAGTGTGTTCACTTAAATTATCAATCATGCTTAGTGATGACTATTATTTCCTTAGTATTATTGTCTCATTCTCACACCTATTTGTAGCTTGAAAGTTTCTTCTTGTAGGTCATGTGAAGTTTTATATGAATTTTCAAGGTTGAGCGAGTTAGTATATTCAAATAGTTACATTATAGGCCTCTTGTCTAGTTTTTTTAGCCTAAACATTCATCACAACCTCATAATTAGATATTGATGTGAGAAGATTCAAATTAGAGAAGTGTATGCCTAGTTAGTCTCTTGGTCTCATGTATGACATGCAACTATTTGGTAGTTATCAATAAATTTGGTGTGTCACCTCATTTAGGATAGTTTACTTTTAGTTTTCTCTCCCTTTTCCCTTGCAAGCTTAGGTGTAGTACTGATCTACAAGTGATACATAAAGGGAGCTATCCATACCTAGAGACTCACCTCATTCTTAGGCTACCCAAAACCTAGAGGTGTTTCAATTATGCCACTTGGATGAGGAGAGCTAAGACATCTCCTCAAAAGTTACAAATCAAAGTGATAATAGTTTTTGGCATGTTGGGTGGGATTTATTATCCAAGAAGTTGATAGATTTTTGGTGTTGTCTTTCAACACCTCATCCTTTGGAGGCATCTATCCAAGCATCAATGGTGACTAAAAAGTTACATTAACTGGTCAAGTATCCTAGGTTTTCCTTTTGAAGATTATTGGTAAACTTTTCTTTGTGTTCTTGCTTCCTAATGAAGTTTCATGAATAATTTTGGTGTTGATTATTGTTTTAGACAAGTTGGCGAGGTATCTCAAGCTTATGGCATACACCATCAGCCTTTGTATGATCCTTATCAACCATTTCATGATCCATACCAGCTCTAATATGACCCTTATTAAAATTTTCATGAGTTGTATCATTCCTTTAACCAAACTTCTCAATATCTTACTCCTCTTAGTCAACCTAGTCACTTCTCTAATCTATCCATTCCCACTTTTAAGCAAACTCTCTTAGGATATGAGAGGTACATGATAGATATTGACACACAAAAGGGACATGTTATAGATATTCCTAGTCATTTAATTAATAATGTGAGAGATGTATTAAATCTGGTTAAAAGAGTGTGGGCACCTAATGAGAGAGAAACTTGGCAAAAGCTCACAAGTGAGATGCTAGATGCGAGTGACTTGGTTTCATCCTTAGAAGATAAGCTAAGAATTAATGAAGAGAAACCTCACCAAATTTATTATCCTTCATACCCACCTCCCCAATATTTCTATTAGTCCTACATGATTCCTACTCATGAACCCAATCAAGTTTGTTAAATTCATCTCTTTCCCAATCAGTTGGAAGAGAGAGTTGGAAAGACAAATCTTATTTTTGAAGAAAATATTGATAGGAAGATTGAGTTAGCTAATAAGTAGATGAATCAATTCATATTATCAGAAAAGGAATTGGAATATAATCCCTCATTTCTGCCTCTAATTTCATCACTATCTCAAGAGGAGACTTCTAGATTTGAAATCCCAAGTTGGAGACAAGGTAGAGAATCAAAGCCTAAGAAGATACCAAGTTTATTGAACATTTCATCCACTCCTCATAATTGCGTCACTACCTCAAGAAGAGACTCCTAATCCTAACATCCTAAGATGGAATAATGTAGTGGAATCATGGAGAAAGAAAGGGGATAAAATCCTTGATAAAGAATGTGAAGTTAAGAAAGAACTTGATCCTATGCAAACCCCTCCCACCCTTCCTCAAGACACCTCTTATTTTCAATGTCATCCCTATTATATTCCTTTTCATCACGATGATTCCTATCAACTTCAAGAAAGAATTTTACAAGAGAACCTAAACAAGCAGATTGAAGAGTTAGAGTTAAGAATGAAATTATTGAGTCAAGGTATGGTGGAAGGTTTAGAGCCAAAAGAAGATCCTATGCCTAAACACACCCCATATAACCTTCCTGAAGAGAGTGCTCAAGTTGAATCAGATGTAAATTAAGTGATCATAAAATGGAAAGAAGAAAACTAAGCTATTTTAGCCTAAGGTCTACTTCCCCTTCCTTAATAACTCCCAAAAGAATCCCCTATAATTCATTCTCAATCTGATGTTGAGTTCTTTGTTCCACCTCCACCAACTAGTTCATATTGTCCTCACCATATAACCATTTACATTGATGGAAATATGGTGTGGGAACCTAAACACGAGCATTTTATTGATGAAAATTCAAAATTATTGATTGAAGAGAACATAGCTCCTTACCAACCTCATTGGACTATCACATGATTACAAAATGCCTAGCATTGGCATCACCAAGAAGGAAAAATAAATTGAGGATATTTTAGTACTTTATAAGAAAATTTAGGTTATTATAGTTGAGGTAAAACTTGAGATACCTTAAGAGGTTCCAAATTCTAAAGAAGAGGTGATTTATTATGTTGAATTTTTTGATTGTGTTGATATTGAAGAATGTTTTCCTTTTTCCAAAGAGGAGGAAATCATCATTGGTTCTTCCATCACTATCCAAGATATCATAGGTGATAAAGATTAAATATATAATAAACCTTGGGATGATTTTTTTGAAATCATTAGAGTAGGTTATACTCCTCTTCAAGGAGGCTATGATCTAGTCAAAAATGGAGAAGACAACCTTGACACTCAAGTGGGTATGCAAAGAAGAAGCAAGTTTTGAAGTTTATCCTTTCAAGAGGAATATGAATTCCATTATGATATGTTTTAAATCATAAAAATGGTATATCATCCTCTCAAAAATTTGGGATAAACATATCAGCTTTTGAAGGATAGAACAAGCTTCTATTGGCCTCAATCTTCCAAGGAACAAGAAACTACTCCTCTTAAAGCCATGCCTACCAAGAAGATACAATTTGATCATGAGATGAAGATTAGGAAACAATATGAGATATGTGTACAAGATAAATATGAATGAATTTAAATTGGAGACCTATTTAAGGATGATCTACTTGATATCATATCAAGTGAAGTGCTAGGAAATAGGTCAGATCTACCAAACATCCAATCTAAGGAGCAACATGCTTGGCACTATGACTCATCTCATGAAGAAGAAGATTCAAGGAAATTTAAATTTTATCTTGGAAATGAAGTATGATTAATTTTTGTGTGTGTGCATATTTATTTACTTTCTATTTTTCCTAAGTGATTTGAGCACACGTATGTGCTTTGTTAGTGTGTTTGCTTTGCTTTGTGTGTGTCTTTTATTTTGTGTGGTTGAGGTAATTAGTTGTCTTGTCTTGGTAAAATCCTTCTTGTCAAGTGTTAGGTTTTATTTTTTTCTCAGAATTCATATTATTCCCTAATCCCATGGATAGGATAAGGCTATTTATCTTTAGTAAAGCATGTATACTACCGTTATGAGTCACTAATTTGTTGACCAAATTTCACCCTTCAGTTCAAATTGGGAACCCTATAAGTAAAAACTTGATTTTTAGATTTTTTAAGGGTATAATATTTTTTCATGGAGTATTTCATCGTTTATTTTATGTAATTTAATGCCACTTTAGCCTTTATCATTGTCCAATTAATCTATATGTCACTTTGAGTCATTTAGTAGGCATTTAGGGGTCATAAATACAAGTGGAATGGTTTTTGAGGTGTCCAAGTTTTATAGTTTCCTTTAAAACATCAAATAAGTTAGATTAACTATTAGAAATGTCAGTCTCATATGAATCTTATAGGTTATCTAACTAAAAATCAAGAAACCAACTAAAAAAGAGGAGTTTGGCACTTGTATGTCCCATAAGGGAGTGTGACATATGGGAGAAAGTTTTTAGATGGATATTAAATTGTCTTATACTAATTTACACACTTTACATACTCTATAAGTGCCAAATTTGAGCTAAAACTATGATGTTAATTCTTCACCCTTCAAGACAAACATAAGTGATCAACAGGTTTATGCTTAGTATGGCCAGTTAATGAGGTTTCAAACCAAATTAATTTAGGGGGTGAAATTACACTTATATATATTAATTTTAATAATAATATTTTGAATATTTGTCAAATATACTTTATTAATCATCTCTAATAAGTTGACTATGTTTTTTCGCTCACTGTTTCCTGCACCCTATAGGTTTTGATCTTATTTGGATGTTTACATACAATAAAACTATTTTAATTAACTAAAATTCCATTTAAACATTCAAATAATTATAAAAATTCTTTTTTTAGTGTTTTAAGGTGTGTTTTTAGGTAACTCATCTTAGGTTTGCATACTGCTCTCATTTGGGATGACAAGCATGTTTCCACCATTTTTAGAATTTCATGATTTGATAATAGTTTTTAAAGGTGATGATGGATATATTTACATTTTTAAAATTCCATCTCAGTTCCCTCGCATCTCAATCTCCTTACCTAAGGAAATGTTTCATGGAATTACAGTCATGAGCACTATGCAGTTAGTTGGATATATGACTATCATGCACAGTCATTGAGTGCATTGGGTTAAGGATTTTCACATGTCTATGGAGGTATGAATATGGTATTTAAATATTTAATACATTATCATAGTAATAAAAATAAATTAAATCCTTTCACTTGTTATAGGAGAGACTATGACAGTCAACATAGTCACTCACAGTTTCCTACCATTAACTTACATGTATAGTTGATCTCATAAAAGAGAAATCATGCTGAGAGGGAGAAAATGAGTTTGAAGGATTATATAACATTAAGAGAGTTTATTTTTAATCTTGGATATAGGTTAAAACCCATTTGAGAGGTCAAATACAATTCACACCACCTAAACACACATTTTTTGTATGTACATGAAAATGACCACCTATATGTGGTGTTAATAGAGAATGAGAATGCTTGGTGGGGAAATTGGAGCATGGTGAATATTTTTTCTAGAGTCATAGCATGTGGTGAGAGCATAATAGATCTTATTTGAGGTGTGAGACTGGCAAAATAAGAATTAATAACCTTTCAAAGACCCAACGATTGTGTTTAGGGATCAAATCTTAAAAATCACAAAATAGAGGTCTGGGCCATTTAGTGAAGGTCATATAACAGAGTTGTCAAAGCTCTTGGTGAATCCTAATGGATTTTTATTGTAGACTCTACATAGGACAAGAGATGGGAAAAATATGGAAGGTAGATTACTTAAGGAGGATGGTTTTTGACAAGCCCAAATTTCCCATTTTATACACTAAACTTAGTCAATAACATCTATAGGATTTTGAGTCTTTGAGTGACCTTGTTTTCCAAGTTGGTAGTTTAGACCATGACACCATGATTGAATAGTTTAAAATATTTGAAAGGCGTAATCATGACCTAATTGGAACTTAAAGAGAATTATATGATATGATTTATCTCCCATGACCACCTATAGGTGTCCCATCATTCAAAATACTCACATATAGCCAAGCTAAGGAGAAAAATCATAGTCTTGTATGTAAAGGAAGGTAAGAAGACCTAAGGCCATGTTTTTAAGAAGTGATTAATAATGGATCATGATTATATGAATGGAATATACATTATGGGGATACTGATGACATTTCAAGACCTTATTTCCACATAAGGAGGTGGAGACAATACGTACAAATGGCCAAGACTATCCACCTACAACTAGTTGCAAGATTGCACAATCCATAGTGTGATATTAAGTATGGAGACCTAAAAACATAGATAATAGTTTTAGTTAACATTTATTAATAATACCTCATATGGTTTGTATGTATTATATGATACATGTTTTAAGGATAAAGTCACATATAGGATCTTATCTAGCTCCAACATAATTGACTAGATTTGACTGTGACGAACAATTAACAAGTTTGGGGATTGTGAGTGTGAAAAGTGCATAATTATAAGACATATTAATTAAAAAAAATTTAAAATCATGTTTTTAAATTATAAATATTCCTCTATACATGGCCTTTAAACTAAAACATGCAAGTAACCTATAGGTACAATGCTTTAAATTCAACATAGTTATTAAATTGTACTCAGTCTTAACTAAGCAGAGATATGAAGGGTACATGAAAGGCCAAAATGATTAATGGATATTGGAACACTTACATAATTATGATTATATTATTTAAAATCTATTTATATTAGACAATAATCATAGAGAGCTCTAATGTTGTAATACATAGTCCATATGATTGAACCCTGCATAATCTGCCTGTCCAGGGGTATGTCTTAGATTTTATAAAAGTTTATAGGTCAAATGACATAATAAAATGATAAAATTTGGTTAAAATTTTCTCCATAACTTGTATAATCATATAAAAAATTCAACTTGTCTAAGTAAACATGGTAAGTACCCTCTATTTTGTCTCAGACAGAGGATACTTCCTTTTATGCACACACTAGCAAGTTTTAGAAAGTAGGGTTACAAGATGAAATAGGAGATAAATTAAATTTTATAGGAGGTTTGATATGTTGGATTAAATTTAAATCAAAATTATAATCCTTATTCAAAAGGAAATAACCCAACAAGATGACTTAAAACACCAAAGTTGTAGTCAGGTATGTTAAGCAGGGTTCAGGCATAAAAACCAAATGGGATACCAATGCCACTTATAACTTTAGGAGGGAACTATAATAGACTAGGTAATATTTATGGAAGTATAATATAATTTTATTATATATTTATATGTAAATGAAGCCATGAAAATGTCAAGTTTGGACTTTAAGATAACTCAAGCCTATTGAAAATGGAGAAAAAAGTTTGAGTGGATAAAGTTGAAATCTCATATCTACCTTGACACCTTGAATGTAGAATCAAGGGGATATTAAAAGTTGGATAGAGTCCAAAAATATAATTTTATATCATTAATTTGATATTTTAATGTCAAAACCTTGCGAACAAAGCTTAAGAGGGTAAAATAGCCCTAAACTTGCTAAAACCCTTGGAAATGACCCAATTGAGAAAACAAGGTTGGAGGGATATCAAAATAATATTTAATGGGAATTTAAATGATGGAAACCTATATATTACTCTCCATATACCATTTCCATCCATTTGAGTTGAACCTTATCTATACAAATAGGGTATAAAATTGATTTTCTTGACTATTTTATGCATTATGTGGGTTATAAGAGGTTCCAAGAGATAAGAAAAAAATTTGGAGGAAGATTGAAACTTGAGATAACTCAATATGTTCATTTAATTATTCATAAAAACTCTTAAGTGTGTTTAACGTAGCTCTCATCTTAGCCAGTCTGAACTAGCATAGTGAACATGATGGTGAAAAGTGTGAAAACTTCAAGTAGGAGCCTTTTTAATGTGTGCCTAATGATTCCAAGGCCATGGATGATATAGAAACATTTAATCCATTCCCTTGTATGGGTTTTCATGAGAAACTAAATCCATTTTGGAATCCAAGTGTATAAAGTGTGTGAAAGAGGAGCTTCTTTGACTACAAGCAATGATGAATCACTTTAAAAGGAATATATGTGATTAGGAATGTAGACAATACATGTAGAAGAATGTGTGAAATACTTCCATATCATTCCAATCATGAGACCTATCCCTATTCAGTTTTGGGATGTTCAAATAGGGGTGAATGATGAAGATAATTTTCTAAGCCAGCAAAGGGAATTTCATGCCACATTTCAAGAGTTTCATGACTTGAGGTGACACTTGTATGAGGAGAGTTGAGAAGTATCATCAAAGGGTGAAAATATAAGTGATAAAAACATGTGTAGATGAATTATATCATTTGAATGGTATTTGCCTAATTTGTGTGTTATTGTAGAATGTCATTCTAATTTACAATTTGAACATGATAGTGGTAAAAAATGGATGTCTACTTTTTGCACCTATTTGAAAGTATGTGGTAAGAAATTTTAGATGAATAAAAAGTATTTAAAATGATAAAAAATGTTATTTAAAATGATTACTATTACAAGAATAAATATGCTCATGGTTTTGATAAATTTGCTTGATTTGCAGAAAAACAAGATCACAAAAATGTCCCAAATAATGTTCGGGTTGCCCATGATGCCATCTCAAGGGTATATATGAAAATTATCTATGATGAGTGAGCCCTTGAATGAATAAAATAACATGTGTCTCAGTATAATAAGCTAAAATTAGAGTAATCAAAAGAAAATATGATGAAAATTTGATAGAAGAGTAAAACATAGGCCTTTTAGGAAGATGAAATGAAGTACTTTAGGGGTAGGGTTGAAAAACTAAAAATTATAGCTATAAATTAACCCTTGGGGGATGAAAGTTATTCATATTCACCCTCCCATTTTTATATTTTAAGAGCTATATTTTTTATGTAAGAGGAGTGAAGGAAATGATTCACATTCTGCATCATAGGCACCTTGACGAGTGAGTGTGAGAGTGCTGGTGATAGGTAGGGAGTGGAGAATCGATAAGTACTCTCCTCTTTAGTTAATTATTTAATTAATATAATTTAATTTCACTTAAAAATTATTGGATCAATGAACTCATTATTTTCATTAAAAAAACAATGTGATCACTCATGCAAAGGATCATATCCCCTATCCAATGGTTAGGTCATGATAGATTAAGTAATATTTCCAAAAAAGGTTAGAATTATCCAAATGATGAGATCATGATTTTGAGTGAAAATAATTAAAAATGGTGTAAATAATAATAAAATTGTGATATTTCCCTTTTCAATTGGAAATCACTTAAAATGGCAAACTTGTACCAAATAGTGGGATTATCCTGCCAATTAGCGAGAATGCCTTACTAAATAGTGAACTCGATAAAAAATCGGCAATAATGAAACAAAAAACTAGAGATAGTGATAGGAACATCTTATAAAATGTAGGATAACCCTAAAAAATAATGATATCATCAAAATAAACAGTGAACTTACCTAAAGGTAAATGGATGTATTTATAAGAAGAGAATAAATAGGCTAGAATAGTGAATGGTTAAGTCTAAAATTAGAATAAAGTGGTGTCTAATATCAATCATATAAAAATATATAAAAATAGATGAAGTAAATTTTGACATGTTTATGATATGCATGAGGAAGTGGAGGTCATG
>JARHVA010003556.1:67500-85000 GCA_037957365.1 Torreya grandis
ATGGAATATGAAGAGTCATATTATTTGAGCCAACACTTATGTTACTTCTATCTACTAAAAGATAAGAGAAACAAAGTTAGAATATACTTAATTGAATGTGAACATGTTGAGACTCAATATCTCCCTTGGCCAAAAGGGCTTCACAAGAGGTTTTTATGGTTAGTAAGGATCACTTTGTTAGGATAAAACATCCAAGACCTATCAACAAGACTAGATTCGAAAAAATAAAAAACTAAGCTAAGTATCCTCAAGTATAATGGTGGAAGAACAAATCATGAAGAAGCATAAGTTAATAATAACTCTTAATTACATATTCTAATAATGATCAAAATGACCTTGTATATATAAGATTAACTTACACTAAAATCATTCAGGAATGTCGACTGTGCTAGGTTGACCCAGTTGACCTAACACATTTTTGGGCTAAAGCACTAGGTTTATGCTAGGTTGGTTAAGAGGTCAACAAACCAAAAGAGATAAAATGTCTATAAATTGTACTAGGTCAACCAAGTCGAACTAGTACGTTGAACATGTCAAAAGGATGAAAATAAGGAAATGAAGGATGGAAAGAGGAAAAAGACTAGAAGACTATGCAAAGGAGGAGAAATAGCTTAGGAAAAGGTTTTAGGAACTAGTTGGATTGGTAATAATGTGGCAAAAAGGGACAACAATCCTGTGAAGAACCAAAGGTCTACCCACCCCTTTCTTGGTGCACCCCTTAGGGTGTGCACTCAGAGAGATTGAGTCTCAATGGGTTCATATAAGATGTAAATCATCAGTAATCAATAAAAGTGTGAAAATATTATGTGTATACATATGCCCACTTAAAGCTCATCATGTGTCCTTAAGGTGTAATAGGGGATGGTGCTTTGAGAAAGATCATAAGGACACACACAATGTTGATGCTAAAAAAAATAGTATTTTAAAAGCATAAAATAACTAAAAGTAAATGAATGAAAGGGAAACTAATCTAAAAAATTAAATAACTAAAAAGTAAATGTAATGTGTAATTTGACTTACCTTTATCATGAGATGGTTATCAAATGTGTTGCTAGTTTTGATTGTGGAGGGCACAAAGACTATTTTTGACAAAACCAAGAATACAAAACTAAAGAGAAAAAACAAACAAATTCAAGAAAAGCCAAGATAGATGGTACTATGAGGATGGGATGTACTTAGGAAATTTGGAAAGCTAGGGTGACAAGCACTATGTTAAACCAAATGACCAAGTCAAACAACAAGAGTAAATCAAGTAACTAAAAATCTAAGGCTATTAAAGACTGAGAAACTTAGACAAGCTATCCTTAAGTAAGAAAGGCAAACTCACCAAATCAAACCAAGAATACATGTCAAACAAGATGGAAAAGTAAAAGCAAAATAAAAGGAAAAAGACTAACTAGAAAGATAAAAAGGAAAACAACATTGATGAGTAAGAAGTAACAAACCACATCTCAATCATCAATAGAAAAAGGTGCATAAAAGGGAAAAAAACATTGATGAGTGAATAGTAACAATTCAAATCTCACTCAATAATGGAAAAAGGGTATGAACTTAGGTATCCGTAATGCCAAGAAAAAAATAATGATAAATGGTAAAAGGAAGGTAAAGTAAGTTTAGTAAAGGTAAAATAATGTTGTAAATAAAGTGATTCAAAGTTACTCAAATATGTTGTTTCGATCTAAGGATATATAAAAATGAAGCAAAGTAGTGCTAGCATGTTTTTAAGAGATGAAGAAGGAATTATATGAAGAGGGAAAACAAATTTGGTATCACAATTTGTCTGTCAAGGGGGGAAAATGAAATGGGTGGAGGGGAGAATAAAGGAAAACCAAGGTAGAGGAAATCTTTATCGCAGTCAAGACACTCAAATTAGGTTTGTCAAAATAAGGGACTTTTGACCTTAAGAACTATGAAGAACTTCTCTTAGTGACACGAGTCTTGGGTAAACAAATGGAGTATATAGATCATCCCATGAAGGCTATATACATGAAAATTAAAATGGAACTACCTCCCTATGACATGTTCCACACTCTTCAGGACCCCTTACAGAGCCATCAGCCTACTGTGAAGATTGAGTACTTGTATGATAAAGTAGGTAGCACCAGAAAGGTTTTTTTTTGAAATCCCTTATTCTAATCTACTAGCCTACCACACCCTAAAAGAATTCAGCTCTATGTAAAGCTGGATGTAGTGTTTGAGCTTTAATTGGAGATAGGAGGTATGCTTGTAATCACATATTTTGGTGTGAATTTGACTTTTAAGATTTTTATTTTTCCTTTTAAATATCATCACCTTTTGTGTTCAAATGGTTTGTCTTTAGCTTTCTTTTGATGGATTTTTCTAGATTCCTCCTCCTTATAGATTTGGAAGACCAAATATGGGTGCTAAAAATGACTTTAATTTGAAAACTTAGGACAAGTTTGCTAAGAGAGAGAAACTTAAAAGAGCATGGGGTTTAAGAGTCTCATAAATCTAAGTTAAATAAAAGTGCTATCTTGACTTCAACCTTGTTTTATCTAATGTGGAGATGAAAGGAAGGGAAAATCAAGAGGAATGACATGAAATAATTTGAATTACTTAAAATCTCAAAAAATTTGACAAAGGGAAAAGAGAGAAAAAATGAAAGTAAATTGTGATTCCTTATCATAAAAAAGAAGGAAGTGAATGAAAAGATGCTAACATAAATTGTTTACAAATTATATCTAACAAAAGAAGCAAAATCTAAAATTAAGAACAAGGATCAAGAACATGAAAAAAATGGTAATTTTATGAAAAGGGTCGGGTCCTATCCATGGTCTTACAAATAAACTCATTAAAGAGAGACCCACAAGGGTGATAATAAGCAAAAATCAAGGGAGCCTTTGACAAGGTACCTCACAAAGAAAAACCTAAATGATGCCAAAACAACATTGGTAGGAAACAAAAAGATAGAGAAGATGATTTTAAAATGGTGGTTTTATGAGGGATGTTAGGTCATATCCATGGTATTACAAATAAAATAACAAAAGAAAACCCAAGGGGTGTGAAAAATAAGAGAAAATTCAAAAAAATAAGGAAGACTAAGGTACATAAGAAACTAGAAGGCCAAAAGGGAGGATCAAAGGTTTGTGAAAGGAAGGAAACTACTGTAGAGGGATAAAACTATGCTTAAGTGACTTACAAAAATTGTTAGGAAGATATAGATAAAAAACATGAAAAGAAGGAAATGTTTAGGAAAAGCAACTTTTAAGGAATTAAGCATTGGTGAGTTCTTTGAAAACATGTCCTTCATTAGTTTTAAGACAATAAGTGCTTAGACTAAGAATGTCCTTAACTAAATATGAGCTCCACCATTTTTGGGTATATTTTCCTTCTTTGTCATGGGTGTAATCTAGTTTAAGGACAAAATCACCAAAATTTAAATGTACATATTTTAACATGTTTGTTATATTATCAAGTGATGAGATCCTTGTATTGGTGGCAATGTTGTAATGCAAAAAGATGAAATTCATCAAGAAGATCATGGGCATGAAGGTGAGCTTCACATAATTCTTCATTGGGAATAATGCCATGAAGAGATATATGAAGAGAGGGAAGCTAAATTTCTAAAGGAAGAACCAACTTAGAACCATAAAATAATGAAAATGGAGTTTCCCCAGTGGCAATATGAATGCTAGCCTGATAGGCCCAAAGTGCACAGCAAAGATGAATGTGACAATCCATGCAGGTTTCATGAATTATCTTTTGGAGAATTTTGTTGAGAATTTTATTGGTGTCCTCAGCTTGAGCATTACATTGTAGAAGGTAAGGCATGGAAAAGTTGTGATTGATCTATTTAGCATGTTTATTTTTGAAAGTAACACCATTATCTAAAATGATGGTGTGAGGAATGTTGATGTATAAAATTTGGTTAAGAATGAATTTAGATATGGTAGAACTGACAAAACTAATAAGGGGCATGAATTCTACCCACTTGGTAAAGTACTTAATAACAGTGATGATAAAAATGTGCCCATCTTGGGAATGAGGAAGTTTACCAATGAGATCAAATCCCCATGTGGAAAATGGCCAAGGAGATTTGATAGTTTGAATCTTGGTAGGAGGTGAATGGATAAGATCATTATGAAGCTAACAAGGATTGTTCTTAGCAAATTCAATTGTATACTTTTCAAGAGTAGTCCAAAAGTAACCCATACATAGGCATTTGCATGTTCTACCATATCTACTATAGTGACCAACGTAAATTCCCCCATGTGCTTATTTGAGAAGAGGAGGGACCTCATCTTATATAACACAATAGAGCAATGTACCTTCAACATTGTGATAGTAAAATATGTTATGTCAAAATAAATACTTGAAAGCTTTATTACGAATGCATATCTTTTCACAAGAATATAGATCAAGGGGATAAGTTTGATGTTCTAAGTATTGAATGATATCTTGATACCAAGGGCTTTGTTGAATAGTCAAAAACTTGATGTGATAGATAAGTGAATTAGGTGGTTGGGTAGATGATGTAGATTTTTTGATTTGAATAATAAAGGAAGTATCAAAAAGAACTTGATGAGGATGAAAGAAAGAGGCTGAATAGGCAAGATAATTAGTAATGGAATTTTGGTCTCAAGGAATAGGCTCGATAGTAAAAGAGATAAAGTACTTATCAAGAGTGGTTACAATTTGATGATAGGCGATAAGGTTTTCACTTTTACATTCATAATCACCATTAAATTGATGAAAAATGAGTTTAGAATCTCTTGAATCATGGAGATATTGGATGTCTAGATCAAGAGCAGCTCTCATGCCCAAGATAAGGGCTTCATATTTGGCCATATTGTTAATGACATCAAAGGTGAAGTGAAAAGCTAAAAGAATGATCTTATCAAGAGGACTAGTGAGAGCACAACCTACCCCAACTCCTTTAAGGCATTTCACACCATCAAAGTGGAGGGTCCAAGTATCTTCATGCAAGTTAACATTAACTTTAGGGAGATCCTCAATAACTACCTTTGGTTTAGTAGTACCAAAGGGAGGGGAAGATTCTTTAATATTATTGGCTTCAAGATCAATAGCAAAGCTATGAAAATAATCTTTAAGGGATATATCTTGATTAAGACCTTCAATGAAAATGATATTGTCATCGGGAAGATCATCTTGAAGTGAATAAGTGGTCGAAATGGAGCTATAATAAGTTGGTCAATTATGACTTTCCCTTTAACATCTTTTTGTGTGATAATGTGGAGATCAAATTCCATAAGTAAGACCATCCATTTGCCAATTCTATCTCTAGGAAGAAAGGCATTGGAAAAGAAATTATAAAGGGGTTTAGAATGAATGATGACACAAGCAGTTTGGTAAAGCATATAATGACTTCTCTTTTCAACCACAAAATAGATAGTGAGGTAATCACGCTCAAATTTATTATAACATGTCTCATAATCAAGTAGGCCTCAGCTAATGTATTAAGTAGCATAATCTCTTCTTATATCATCTTATTGGGAAAGAATTACCCCAACTAAAATAGGTGTGGAAGAAGTATAGAGAATCAAAGGTTTATCATTGGAAGGTGGATGAAGTGTAGGTGGATGAAGTAATGACTCTTTCATATTATCAAAAAAAATTTGACATGGATTTGTCCATTCTAAAGATGTATATTTATTGAGAAGGGAATTGACAAAGTAAATTTGATAAGCCATTTCAGGGATAAATTGTCTAATTTCCCTAAATTTTCTTAAATAAGTTCAAATATCAGGAATAAATCGAGGAATGGGCATGTTAAAAAAAACACTAATTTTGGCTGGGTCATCATTGATGCCATGGAGAGAGACTAAAAATCCTAAATTTTTTTTAGATGTGACTCCAAAAACACATTTGAAAGGATTAAGTCTAACTTTATATTTAAGGAGATGGTCAAATATGATAGCAAGATCAGAAAGATGGTTCTTATGATGTTTAGATTTACCAATTAGATCATCCAAAAAAGTTTTAATAATTTTGTAGATGAGATCATGAAAGATGTGATTCATAGAACATTGGTAGGTAGCTCCAACATTTTTAAGGCTGAAGGGCATTTTGCCATAGCAATAGGTGCCCCATTCCATGATGAAAGTAGTCTTATGTTTGTCTTCAAGAGGAATGTGAATCTGATTGTATCTTGAAAAGACATCCATAAGAGAGAAAATTTCGTAACCAACCATGGAGTCAATGATGGAATATGTTGAAGGTAAGGGGAATTTTTCCTTAGGACAAGAAAGATTAAGGTTACAAAAAACAGTACAAATGCAGATGACCATAATAACCTTCTTCTAAATGGGAACAATGTTTGAAACCCATTTAGAATAATCCACTAGTTTAATGAATTTAGCATCTAGTATTTTGATGAGTTCCTTACGACATAGATTAGTAACATTAGGTGGGAATTTGTGTTATTTTTAATGCACTAAATTAGCATTAGGATAAGTGATGTTTTTATGAACCACAATACTAGGGTCAATGCTAGGCATGTCTTGGTAGGACCAAGTGAATACCTCTTGATATTTATCAAATAATAAGTTAAAGTTGTCATGGTTAGATGGTGAGAGTTCTTGAGAAATTATGATTGGTCAAGGAGAAGATGGGGTACCATATTCGATAGGAGTTATTTCTTCGATAAGTATGGCATTTCCATCTTGAAAATGGTAAGGTGCATTAGGCAAGGCTGAAATTGGATTTATTTTAGGATCAATGCTAGTGACAAATTTGTTAAAGAAAAGAGTTTTATTATTGAAATTTCTAATTTTATGATGCTACCAAGGAAGTGAAGGTTCCCAAGCATGAAATAACTCAAGAATATCTTCATCACTAGGTAAGGTTGAAAGAGGATGATAATATTTAATGTCTACTTCAAGGTATATAATTTTATTGACTTGGTGATCATATTCATAATGAAACTAACAGACATTGGTTGCCCTAGCATCTAGTGTAATTTTAGAAGTAGATGAAGAGGATGGATTTTAAGAGATAAGAGTGTTTATAGATTCAATGATGGCAAAAGAATTTGAAGAAATTATAGGATCTATAGGAGGTAGAGAAGATGAAAGAACATCTATAGGTTTAGAAGGTGTAAATTGTTCTACCACCCAAGGAGTATCTATAAGGAGTACATGACCCTTAAGATCTAAGTCATGCTATGTAGATATGGTATGTACATCCTGATTGAAGGCATGAATTTGGGATAAAATATTTTGATAGTGCTGGACGTCCAAATCTCTAGAGTGAGCTTGGGCCATGATATAGTTGTCATCATATGTTGGATAAATCATACATGCTTGAGAATCGAGGGGAGTTTCAGAAGGTGAAATCCTAATATTGTTAAATGTACAAGGGGACATGGTGAGAGGATCTTGAAATAATTTATCCACTCTAGAATCATTACAAGTGAAGGCATATTCAGGTAAAGATGGCTCTTTAGCATTACATGGAGGGGAAAATTAGTAATCTCATCCATGATAGGAATAATACGATCTCAGGGTAAGAGAGAATGAGGAAGCCAATATGTAACATACAAAAATAGATTATTTTTATTACAAGTGTGATGAAAATCATTGGGCTCATCATCATCAAAATATACAAGAGTAACTTGAATATCAGGATTCATGTTGATGAACTTAGGTAAAGGAGCACTATTGATTTTATAAATTGTAAGAATTTGACATTGAGGATTAGGATTGGGAAGCTAGATGATTCATGGGTTAGGATCAACCTCATGTTTGTAACATTTTTTGTTATATAAGAATTTAATAAACTGACTACCAAAAGAGGTGATGGCCTCATCTGATGAGTTCATGGATAACCAAGAGGAATGTTATAGGATAAAAGAAGATCAAGGACCATAAGATTAGTTCTAACATTCTTAGGTCTAATAGTCAAATGAAGCCAAATGCTTCTAAGTGGATTTTGATTAGTCTTATCAAATCCATGAAAAAAATATGGGTTTGTTTACGATGATCTTTATGATAACCAAGTTGTTGAATGAGCCATAAGGATGTGACATTAATACCAGAAACTTCATCACCTAGAAATTTTTGGATAAGGGTGGTATTAATGGCTACTTTTATAAAGAGAGGTGGATCATCAATGTAAAAAATAATTTCATCATTGATCATGTCCTCTTCAAGAAATTCAATGGAAGGCTTGGAAAAAAGACACATAGTCTCAATGGTATTGGCATTAGTTGGTTGAGATTCAATAAAAGGTGGTTCTTCATCTATGAAATATGGATATTCAATTTCTTGAAGTTGTTGCATAATAAATTTATGATGATATGGTGAGTGTGAACCAACTCCATAAGAAGAATCTTACAAGGCATAGAGTTGATTTCTTCAAGAAAATTCCAATGTGGTTTAGAAGAACCAACATGAGGTTTAGAAGGGAAATTAGATTTAGGAGGTGTATATGTGGTGGGAGGATCAAAATGAGGAAGTTATTCCTTAGGGGATTCTGAATAATCATGAGTGGTACTGATATCTTTAACCAATTGTTCTTTTTAATATTATTTCTTAGGCTTGGTAACATGACCTTTATGAGACAATTTACTATGATAATTAACCTTGGAAGCATTGACATATTTAGAGTTATTATAATATAGGTCATAATCATCATCAATACCATAGAAATCATTGACATTTGATTAATTATTGTTTGAAGAAGTTTTTTGAGTATTAGAAGTAGAAGCTTTAAAATTTTATCATTTTTGAGATGTGGTAGTGTACTCTTGATGATGAAGTTTGATCATATCATCATGGTTGAATGAGTCACTAAGCATATAATAAATGACACACTTAGTGATCCATATAAAAGATTCATGAGAATGCCCAATGTTGGCATGGAACCAGTAGAATTTATTAGGATCATACCACTTAGGAGGAGCATTGGGATAAATGAAAGGCTTCTAGGGAAATAAAAATTATTTCATTTAATGAATTAAAATAGGTGTATGTGATGGTAAAGGAACATCATATTTGGAAACTCAAAGTTTGGTTTGGGAAGTATTGATAATGATAGCATTATATGTTTGAAAATATCCTTTAAGAAGTTTATGATTGGGATCAAATTGCTTCATAAGAAAGTCTTAAAATTTAGCTTGTTCAAGAGCTTATTTAAGGGTTTGAGGAGCAAATGTTCAAACCTTGTATTGAAGAGTGGGAGTAAGAGAGGTAATAAAGAGTTTGAATAAATTATCATCAGTCATATTATGATCGGCTTTATGAGCTAAATATTTCCATTTTTTAATAAAATGATCAACTGATTCATTAGGAGGTTGTTTAACATTTATGATATGACTAAGACAATTTTTAGGAAGATCATTATGTTGAAAATCTTTAACCAAAGGATTAACCAAATCTTCAAGTTTCCAAACAGAATGTTGAGGAAGTTGATTATACCATTCTAATACATCACTAGTGAAAGTTTTGACTAATAGTTTAGTTGTGGCAAATGTATTAGTTTGGATCCACTCTTTGTAAAGGTTACCAAAGGCTTTGAGGAATAAAGTAGGGTCTTTAGTCCCATCATATTTGATAGTTGGAGTTATATTACCAATATCGATGGATACAATGAAGGGAGCTAAAGGCTCATTTTTAATGGTTTGAAGCATCTTGTTATTCATTATGGGTTGAGGAATAACATTTCTTGAGGTATCAATAAGAGGTGGAGGAATATAATTAGGATTAGCTTGAGGATGAATAGTTGGAGGTTGATTAGTTACTTTGATTAAATGTTATTGAAGTTGCATTATTTGGTTGGTATTACAGTTTTACATAATGGTCACTTGTTGAATGACTTGTACTAAGATTTGGGTTGTATCAGGAGGTTAATTAGTGTTGGTTGGAGCACTCCCCAAATTAGTGTTAGGGGGAGGGTTATTATAAGAAGGGTTATTAGTGGAATTGTTAAAGAGATTTGAATCAATCACTCCCACATTAGTTTGGAGATTTTGAGAAGTGTCTTGATAAGTATGGAAAGGATTGGATCCATCAACTTCATCTTGATATATGGAGGAGAAAAAGTGCCCCAAAGGTGATGGTTCTCTTAGGAGGAAAAGAGAGGAAGATATGAATATCTCATATAGTAACTAAATGGATTTAGGGTTTCCAAAAGGATTATGATAGGAGACCTCATTTTGACTAAAGAGAGATGAAAAGGATACAAAATTAAAGAAATGGGAAATTAGATTGAAAAATGGGAAAAGTAAGAAATAAAAGTAGGTCAACCATATCAGCCTAGTACAGGAAATAGGGCTTACAAATTATACTAGGTCAATCAAGTTGATCTAGTGCGATACATAGAGCCAAAAAAAGTACAAGTTCAACCAAGTCAACCTAGTATAGTGAACATGGAAGAGGAAAATATTGATAAAAAGCTTGGAAATGAAACAAGACAATTTGTAGCTAATTTATGAAAGTAAGTACAAAAAGGAAACACACAATCAATTGAATTGATGCTGGCCAATCCAATTGATGCACATAAAGCAAAATCTTACACTAGTACTAGCTAATGCAAGATTTCACACACATAATTGATCAAAGAGCAAGCAAACAACTTGAATGTAAATCTAGCTACTTGGTCAACCTAGAATGTTGATTAGATTATTAAGAATGGTTTTAAATGTATAGGGAGATTGGCTATAAGTAAGGTATTAAATAACAATCTAAGGATGGTTTTAGGTAAGTTTAGGATGAAAGGGACAATAATGGAAATGATACAAGGTTGGTATTTGGGTCTACCCCTCACTTCACACACCACAACAATAAGGGTAATGGGTGCTTAGCAAAAATATACTATTAACCATGCTTTATACTTGACCAGAGCATCAAGTCATCTGTTAGGATTGTGGAGCTAAAAGCTTCACTGATGCAAATAGGAGAGGAGGTTGCTGAAGGTTGCTGAGTTGCAGAGAAGTTGGGGTCGGTCTGATCAGCCGACGTCGGCAGGATAGCATAGGGAAGCAACTGACGTCGATCGCCTGTGTAGTTCGGACTGCGTTTATTACGGGCAGTTAGCTAATGAACCAAGTGTTTGCATGAAGAGATCTATTTTTAGACTGAGAGCTGCGGATCTAATTATTGTAATTAGATGTCTAATTATTGTTTGATAAGATCTATATAATAGACTCATGGTTGTATTGGAAAAGTGGGCTAGTTTGAGTTGAGCAAAGTTTGCTCCTTCTGTGTGTGAGGTGAGCAAGGGTGTTCCTCATAGTTCCATAGTAGTACCAGGCGTGTTGGTGCTGGTTTGGAGAGTCAGTTGGATTCTTCAGGAGTGTAGGATCTTGGTCATAGTTGCATGGCCTATATAGGAGATCTACATGGTAAGTAAGATCATTGATCTGCAGGTGTATGTGTGTGCAAGGTCAAGGTTCACAGGTGAGCAGAACCGTTGTTTGATTTGTAGGTGTGCAAGATCATATAGACAGAAACACAACAGGGAGCAGTATCAGGCAGGATCTACTTGGAGTACAGGTGTGTACTCGGATAGAGCTAAGAGGAAGGCAAGGGAGTTCCTTCCATAAGTATGGTCTGTTGAATTGCAGGTTGTTGCAGATTCATGGGAGATTTACTTGAAGTACCTTGAGTACTTGTGGAGCACGTGGAGTGCTTGTGGAGTGCGTGGAGCACTTGTGTTGTGCGTGGAGCACGGGAGGTGAACACCAACTCTGTATTTGAGTTGGGTGTTGGGACCTGTGAGAGGGAGAGCTTTGGGGAGAAGAATTACTATTCACTTGAGGTGTAGCAAGCCTCTGAAGAGGTGGTGGAGAAGAAGTGGCATCTTCTTTATTGTATTCTTTTCTATATAAAGTGTTAATACAAGTTGTGTATTATCTCTCATATGCTGTGTTATTCTGAATTCTAGTTACTTGGTGAATCTGGTTATTTCCGCATATTATAGTTGCTTGGTTTGGTAATCAATTGTATGCTTCCGGTGTTTCGCATCCTGACAAGTGGTATCAGAGCCTTGGTTGTAGGTTCTTGAGCTTGATACCAACAAGTGGTATCAGAGCTAAGGTTGCAGGAAGCAGGGTTGTGTTTGGTTACAGGGCACTCTCAGGGGTTTTTGATTGAGTGGGAGTAGAGCAACGGTAGATCAAAGTAAGCTAAGAATGGAGGAGTTGAAAAGCACAGACGGTCACTCACGGTCCTATGGAAAGAAAGAGCAGGTAAAAGAAGATTGTTGGTTGGTAGCAGATCAGCATGAAGAAACTGAAGATACAGATGTTGCAGGTGTTGTTGCACAGGATGTGTTTGCAGGTTTCTTGGATAAAGTTGAATCTTTGATAAAAGATTCGGTTGCCTCTTTCCATGCAGCCCCAGGTAGAGGAGCTGGTGAGCCTTGCCAAAGGATTGGCAAAGGGAAAGTGAAGCTAAAATTGCAGGCGGCCAACACACAGGTGTTGATGAAGGTCATGCAGGTCCCAAGTTTGGAGATTTGGCTAATTTCTTTAGAAAGATTGGGTGATGAGAGATGCACAAGAACTCTCACAGCGGTAGCACTTGAATTAGCTGGTGGTAAGAAAATAGGTATACTTTATCTACTTGTTTATATTACTGATTCTTCTTCTGTTGCAGAGACGTGGCTTCGTAGGCTTGGTCACATGAGCAGGAAGGAGATGCATGTTCTTAAGCAGAAGACAGATATATTTGACAGGCTTAAGAACTGGAAAGCCTTGGTGTTCTTGGAGGAGATGGCAGACAGAACCCAGTGGATGAGGCTGGATACATCTGAGTAGGGCAGTTTGGACATGGAAATTGATTCAAAGGAGCTCGCGGGTAAAAAGTCATCACTCACAAATGAACACAGGTACTGGGTCGGTCAGGAGGAACCGGCGTCGAACAGACAGGTGCCGATGTTGGTCATGTGCAGATCGAAGCCGGCGATGTCTGGCAGGGTAAGACAGACGTCGGTCATAAGATCGACGTCGGTGGTATGTAAGACCGATGTCGGTCAGGAGGACCGATGTCGGCAGCAGGGACACCAGCGCTGGCAGGTTGGTAGTCAAGGACAGATGCATGAGAATCGACGTCGGTCGGATGCAGACTGTGGAGTGACCGAGGTCGGTCACTGTAACAAATTTTGGGTGGACAGCATGCTGTCAAGGAGTCTCAAACACCCATACGGAGGACTGAAGGTGTAAGTAGGCCCTCAAATTCGTTGTTCCTCTTCTTTTTATACTTGTTGTTGATTGTAAAGCAGGAAGGATCCAGGAAACAGGTGGGAGCTAGGTAGGATTATGATGCAGAACCAGACGGGTGTTTTGGTAGGTTTGCCAGCTGGATGAAAGCACAGAGATGAATGGATTCCTTAGTAGAAGAATAGAGAGAACGGATATGTGAGACGGAAGACCAGCTATATGGTCTTGAGGAGCTGCAGGACAGTGGTACAAGTTTTGACAGGTGGAGGACGAAGCATGGCTTCAGTCAATGTCAGGGTAACTACTGTGGTTTGTCTTACCAGGGGGATGGTGATTGCAACATCATTCTGTTGCTGTATGTGGATAGTATGCTAGCTAGCAGGGGTGTACATACAGGGTTTTGCTGAGCTAAGGGTAAGATTAGTTCAGTGTCATGTCATGAGGAGTTTGGAGCAGCGAAATTCTTTGACATGGGAGGCATGGAGATCACAAGTTGATTTTGTCTCGAGTAGGAGCTGATGTGAATCAGGTGTTGGCGAGGTTCGGGATGCAGAACCAGAGCACACTAAGGGCTGGACAGGTACAGTGTCCGAAATCACATGAGGTCTGGTATAGACCTGAGTATTCCCATACAGTGGGAGCTATCAGAGTTAGGAGCCAATTCGGGGAAGTGAGTTCTCAGGTTTTTGAGAGGGACCGGCAGCAGGTGTTGCTATGCAAGGTTAGGACTTCACTACAGGTGTTGTAGGTTCGGATGTGGCAGGGTACTCGGATGACAGGTGGTACACCACGGGATGTGTGGTGGGTTGTCTTCAGGTGGGAGCTTGAAGAGGGATACAAACCAGGAAACAAATTAGATGGAGTATAGGTACAGGTACAGTGCAGCTGTTTATCTCCAAGTGGGAGATTGTTAGGATTGTGGAGCTAAAAGCTTCACTGATGCAAACAGGAGAGGAGGTTGCTAAAGGTTGCTGAGTTGCAGAGAAGTTGGGGTCGGTCTGATCAGCCGACGTCGGCAGGATAGCATAGGGAAGCAATCGACGTCGGTCATATATCGACCGACGTCGGTCACCTCCAGGCAGACAGGGACCGACGTCGGTCGCCTGTGTGGTTCGGACTGCGTTTATTACGAGCAGTTAGCTAACGAACCAAGTGTTTACATGAAGAGATCTATTTTTAGACTGAGAGCTGCAGATCTAATTATTGTAATTAGATGTCTAATTATTGTTTGATGAGATCTATATAATAGACTCATGGTTGTATTGGAAAAGTGGGCTAGTTTGAGTTGAGCAAAGTTTGCTCCTTCTGTGTGTGAGGTGAGCAAGGGTGTTCCTCCTAGTTCCACAGCAGTACCAGGCGTGTTGGTGCTGGTTTGGAGAGTCAGCTGGATTCTTCAGGAGTGTAGGATCTTGGTCACAGTTGCATGGCCTATATAGGAGATCTACATGGTAAGTAAGATCGTTGATCTGCAGTTGTATGTGTGTGCAAGGTCAAAGTTCACAGGTGAGCAGAACCGTTGTTTGATTTGCAGGTGTGCAAGATCATATAGACAGCAACACAACAGGGAGCAGTATCAGGTAAGATCTACTTGGAGTACAGGTGTGTACTCGGATAGAGCTAAGAGGAAGGCAAGGCAGTTCCTTCCATAAGTATGGTCTGTTGAATTGCAGGTTGTTGCAGATTCATGGGAGATCTACTTGAAGTACCTTGAGTACTTGTGGAGCACGTGGAGTGCTTATGGAGTGCGTGGAGCACTTGTGTTGTGCGTGGAGCACGGGAGGTGAACACCAACTCTGTATTTGAGTTGGGTGTTGGGACCTGTGAGAGGGAGAGCTTTGGGGAGAAGAATTACTGTTCACTTGAGGTGTAGCGAGCCTCTGAAGAGGTGGTGGAGAAGAAGTGGCATCTTCTTTATTGTATTCTTTTCTGTATAAAGTGTTAATACAAGTTGTGTATTGTCTCTCATATGCTGTGTTATTCTGAATTCTAGTTACTTGGTGAATCTGGTTATTTTCGCATATTATAGTTGCTTGGTTTGGTAATCAATTGTATGCTTCCGGTGTTTCGCATCCTGACATCATCTTCCGCTTTGGTGATGAAATCCAAGTAGGTTGGCTTGGATAGTCAAATGTTTAAATGCTTATTGGTGTTTATGTGGTTTTGCTATGTGTGAAAAACAATAGAAATAGTGAAACTAAGTGATTAATTAAAAATCCCCTAATTAGAATATGTGAACTATTCTAAGCATGCAAATAATTGAAAAGAAAGATGTGGTTAACATACATGGTTAATTCCAACTTTAAAACAAGGTATAGTTGAGAAACTTTATATAAAATCATACAGAATAGGGTCAAAACTATACTATGGAAGAAAAGTTTGAAAATGAACTATGTTAGTCAGGTTGACCTAGTTATTTCAAAAAACACAAAACATAGAAGTAGGTCCATAGGGTCAACCTAGTTGACTGTATATGGGTAGTTTTGAAGACTACAAACTATGAAAGGAAAGTACATAAATAGAAAGATATAGAGAAATGAAAAATTACCTAAATGATTTAGCGATGAAAAAATGAGAAGATTGTTGGTCTAGAACCTTGGAGAAAACTATCAAAAACCTATAGACTGGGTCCATATGGTTGATCAAGCAATATAGTAACTTCCTTAAAAAGTGCTAAAAATGCACTAGGTCAACTTGGTCAAACTAGTAGGCTGAATAGGAAGTGTAAAAACATGAAAAGCTTGTACTAGGTTGAGTTGGTTGATCTAGTTATCTAAACAAAATTCTAAAAGTTTTGAAACCTGTACTGGGTCAAGCTAGTCAAGCCAGTTACCCATTCTTGCAAACCTACTTATAAAGATAAATAACTAGGTCAATAGGGTTGATCTAGAATAGTAGATATATGATAAAAATAAATTAAATAAGTGAAATAAATCTTTCAAGGGTTTATTTCACATTGGGTTCACTAGAATGTATGCAATAAAAAATGCATCATTTTCATAAATCAATCCTGGATTGGATCAGATAGAACACACCTACACTTCCAATTGGGGAGCATATAATTATTGAGTGAGAGCATGAACAATATGAGGATCCACTAGATTTGATTAGGGGATCACTTGTCATAACACACCATGTGAGATAGGTTTCAAAGCATATAGTCTAACACAATCACATAACAACCTTAAAAGAGTCATATGATTTAATATTTCACTAATCCAATGACATGAAAATCAAATCTAATCTAGTGCACACCAAATATTATGGCACAAAGTGGGGGTTAGTAAATCAAAGAAATCAAAACATGTATAGGGAACTTCAAATAAAGTAAGTATGAGTAACACCCTAATACATGGAATATGAAGAGTATTATTATTCAAGCCAACACTTATGCTACTTCTATCTACTAAAAGAGAGGAGAACAAAGTTAGAATATACTTACTTGAATGTGAAACCATCGAGACTCAATCTCTCCCTTGGACAAAGGGGCTTCTTGAGAGGTTGTTGTGCTTCATAAGGATCATTTTGTTAGGCCAAAGCATCCAAGACTATCCATAAGACTAGATTCTCCAAAATAAAAAACCTAAGCTAATTCTCCTCAAGTAGAATGGTGGAAGAGAAAATTATGAAGAAGTGTGAGCGAATGATAAATCTTGATTACATATTCTAATAATTTCCAAAATTACCTTGTATATATAGGAGAAATTTACCTTCAAATCATTCAGGAATGTTGACTATGCTAGGTTGACCTGATTGACCTAGCACATTTTTGTGCTAACTCACTAGGTCTATGTTAGGTTAGCTGAGAGGTCAACAAACCAAAAGGGAGGGAATGTTCACAAATTGTACTAGGTCAACTAGGTTGACCTAGTATTCTAAATAAGTCAAAAGGGTTCCAAGCAAGGAAATGAAGGATGGAAAGAGGAAAAAGACTAGAAGACTATGCAAGGGAGGAGAAACAACTTAGAAAAAGGTTTTAATAACTATTTAGATTGGTAATATTGTGGAAAAAAGGGACAATAATAATGTGAAGCACCAAAGGTCTACCCACCATTTTCTTGGTGCACCCTTTAAGGTGTGGACTTAGACAGATTGAGTATTGATGGGTTATATCAAGATGTAAATCATTGGTAATCAATACAAGTTTGAAAATATTATGCATATATCGAGAGAGTGTATGACAAAGGTTACTCATAAAATGTCAAGAGTGTAAGATAAAGGTTGTTCATAAAATGTCAAGAGCATAAGACACAATGGTAGAAAAAGAGGATGATAATAACAAGGATAAAGAGGAATAAAGGATGAGTATTCAGTCATGCAATACTCACAAATTTCTCAGTTCTCAAATAATGAAAGATGAAT
>JARHVA010003556.1:90000-215000 GCA_037957365.1 Torreya grandis
TATTTTATATATATACGAGCAATGTTCAACTTTAACCTGCACAATTTCAGAATGGTTGAAATAGAATAAGAAAAAAAAACTTAAGAGAGCCATTACGTTTGACTCAGGATGGAATTCATTAAATTTGTTTTATTATCAAAATTTGGTAACCAACCATGTTTTCGTTACTTGTACATTGACCTATGGACCACCACTGCATGCTAGAGCCCGAAACGTTCGACCATTCCATTCTTCTAAGTTACAAAAGAGTCGATTCTCTAGTATGATTTTACGTACAAAAGAAGTACAAAAAGTTATTAACCAGAGGCTTATATGGTGGGGGAACCCCTGAGATTCGTCTCACAAGAGACAAAACAGGGGATTATGTGTTTAGCTGACACGGCAACAAAATAGGCTTAGCTGACATGACAATAATCTCCACATTATAGGCTTACCTGACGTCAGGTGGATCCTCCCTGTCACTCCACAGCTGTGGGTGACGTTGATTGTCTGCACTGGAGCAAAACAGAATGGATTATTTCAGGTTTGTTATTATCCTAGATGGTTTTGCATATACCACACATCGTCCTCAATCTGCGTGCATATCTGGTTTGAACCGCAAGCAGGGAGTGAAAAATTCCATTAGCAGTCCTGCCATTGACGGAGATAGTGGTCATGTTGTTTCTGTCTCATGTTATTCATTGCATTGTAAAGCAAGGTATCAAAGATGCCGACAAGCCTTTCTTCATCTTTTCTAGATTCTTTCAATGATTTTTTTTTTGGGATCCATTTTTGTTGACCTGCCACGCAGCAGACACACGGAATAGCACAATCCATCCGAACCTGCAACGTGTCATCAAACTGTTGACTCTGGTTCTACGTGTGACGCACCACCTCCCTCAAATGCTGCATCATTTCTTTTATAAGAAGCTCTATAAAGTAATAATAAATTTAATATTAATATTAATCAAATAATATAAATAAATATTATATTATAAAATTAATATAGTATATTATATTCTTAATATTAATATGTATAATTTAAAAAATAATATACTATAATACTTTCCATTAATATTATATTATTATAGTATATATTACAATATATAATATATTTAAAATATATTATATAATATATTGTATATTAATTTATAATATTTTAAAATATATAAAATAAAATATAAGTTATTTTAAATATATAATTTGTTAAAATATATAATTTATAATTAACGAGGTTTATATGATGGGACGAAGTCTCCAGATTCGTTTTACAAGAGAAAAAAAAAAAAGAATGTTGTTTTTATCATTAGAATGTTGACATCACAAGTTTATAGTTTTGCAGATTGCTGATTTTAACATCTTCTACAATTTTTGAACTGAAATTAAAGATTCTCCTGGGCACATAATTCTTCTGTATGTCAAAAACAACTTAGCGCGTATGTATTCCAACATCCTTCATGATAGAACAAGCAAGCGACTGATCTTATTCAATAAATGTTTTCTCGCATCCAACATAAACCTATAAAGATAAAAGGAATTAGCTTCAAAATATCTTCATACTGAAGCCTAGGGCTTGTGATTGAGAATTGAGACTGAAAATCTATGTCATTTACAAGACATTGGACATTGTTCGTATCATTCGATGGAGACGGTAATAAGATGCCTATATATTCGTAAACGTTGCTTAGTACTTTTGCCATGCTCTACCATTTAACTCTGTAAAGCACAACATTATATCCTGCGAGATTTAAATGCTTTACTAAAAGATAGGCAACGCAGGTGGTGTTGCAATGATGGTCATGCCCTGTTAAATTGACAGATACTACATTTAAGGTGGATATTATCAACGTTGTTGCCCCATCCGAGAAGAGAAATCCACAAATGAAAAGGCTCTTTTAAAAATGATTATCATTTTCCGTTGAGATAAACCCAAATAAAAAAACTGAGAGTCTGATACCTTTAGTCCCTTATATTAGGCTATATACTTTCATTTGTTTGACCGCCTTTAATTTGAGTACCTCAAGGAAATCTGCAAAACTCATTCAGAGGTTAGGTGATATACATTGCATATAGTTTTTATGGATTTACTGTGCAAGTAGCAATCAAAGCATTTCGACCTCATAGTGACAAAAACTAAACCCAAAATTAAAAAAGACTTTGACTTCAGACACTATAGCCTTATACAAAGGGATAAGTCTCAAAGTGGACAACATACCCACTTTGATCCTATTGTCAAAAGCTTGAGTACACCATTTACAAAGATAAAAACTAAAATCTAAAGGAACATTGGATAAGGTACAATTCAAAATGTATAACCTCAATGCATTGCCCCCACATCAACATTATTATATTGTTGATTCAATCCAAACATTGCACATTGAGTCTTTTTGTAATCAAATAGAAAATAGTCAATAAAAGATGACACCACTGCGCTAAAATTGGGGTATGTGTATGATATGGGCCTTATGGTGTACAATATCACATGAAATACTCTATTATTGCCTTTCATTATCGTCGTCAAACTCACTTTGAAATATTTTACCACTTGCAAGTTTTGTGTTGCCTTGTTTTAATTTCTCAATTTTTTTGATATAATTAAATATTATTAACAACAGTCAAATTTAATACTATTAAATGTTGACATCACTGATAGATTTTATCTGTTAAGGTCCTTATGAGTCTTTGTGGATTTCCATTTTAAATTTAAAGAAAAAAATCATAAACATATTACAACTTATTATATCCTTGTGTGACCTTTACCATATATTGGCATATTTTTCCTTGAAAAACATGTAAAATGCAAAAATAAACTCAAAAACTTACTTATTCTTTCCACTCACTTCCTTTTACAACACACCGGTCTCAAAATTCATAAAAGACTTTTTGAATGATGAAATCCCCACAAAAGTACATGGTAATGGGTTTTAAAAGGTTGTTGAAATAAATTTTTGAAAAACTTGTTTCACCACGTGGTCACTATCAAAGAAATTGATAATTAAGTTATGTAACTTAAAATAAGAAAGACTTACAAAATAATGAAAGACAACTACAAATTATTAAAAAAAAAAAAAAAAAAATTAAAATACTTTATAAAATTTTAGCAATTGTTTATTACAAAATCTTATTTCAAAATAAAGAAAACTAATTGAATATATAAATAATTATTTCTGTTAGAAATTATATATTGTACATGCATCAAGAATCCAAAATTATACAACAATAAAATAGGTACTTCTATAAAGAGATTAAAATAGATGTTCTACGATAAAATACTTCAACAAGGAAGAAGTTATCTAGCATTTTTTTTTCTATTTGAATATTATTTTGAGTTATAAGTGAAATATCTATCGACTATATTAGAAATATTGAAGGTCATAGGTATTGTGCATTGAGTGAATATTTACTCTTTTTTTAATGTGTTGGTTGCAATAAGGATATATAATTTATAGAATTACATTGAGGCAAGCTTAATAAAGAATTTAGGAAAAAAAACCATTTTAGAAGTTAACATAAACAATATTTTATGTGGAGTTTGATTGGATCACCACTATTTTATTTAAAAAACTCATTTAAAAAAAAAAAAAAAAAAAAAAAAAAGATTTACCTTGCATTTAATGCAAATAGAATTTTTTTTAAATTAATTGTTTAGAAAAATTTGATTCAATCATTAACTAGAAGATAATTGTTAGTGAAATATATATTATTTAGATTAAAAGGTTATTAATTTTGAGTAAGTTTGATTAATTTTAATTGTTTATAAAAATTTGATTCAATTATTAACTAGAAGATAATTGTTAGTGAAATATATTATTTAGATTAAAAAGTTATTAATTTTGAGTGAGTTTGATTAATTTTAATTGTTTATAAAAATTTGATTCAATCATTAACAAAGAAATGAAATATTTTATCATAACATCTTCAAAAATATTTTAAAATTTTTAATAAATTTTAAAATTATTAAAATAATAAGTCAAATCAAATCTTTAGATTGACTATAATAAAAATAATATTTCTTTTAAATAAATATTTTAATATCTTAATAGATTAAAAATAAATAAAATAAAAATGATTACCTTCTTTAAATATATAAGTGGAAAATTAGAAAATATGATTTTTTTTTAAAATTAAAAAATGAAATAGTTACAAATTTTTTTTTTTTGAAAAGGTAAGTGAAAAAAAATAATAATGAAACTTATTATAAATATGCATAAATTCTTACATTAGTTTATACAAATTTAACAAGAAAATAGAATATTCTATAATATTATTTTAAGAAATATTTTATCTATTTTAAATAGAATTTTTTTATAACCTATAAAATAATATGTGGATTTTAAAAATTTAATTAATTATAATAAAAAAATAATCAGAATTTAGGGTAAATCTCCTATTTGAGAAAGGTCGATGTTGGTCCATTCAAAGAGCTCCTTTTTTCAGGTAAAACATGGTCTAGGCTTTATTTTGATCTCTATCTTCAGAGCTTTGGAGGAAAGATATGTCAATATCCTCTGTTTTGTGGAGGAGCTGGATGAGTTGTGTTCTGATGAGCAGGGGCTGGATTCAGAACGGTGGGTGGTACTCCCTGTTTTGACAGCGCACAAAGCCCCTTGCCTGAATTTGTTATTTGGCGAGCTCGCTCGAAGATCTCAAGCGCATTGCGATAGTGAAATTCCTCCTCCATGGTTACTGCAGGGGCAAGTTTTTGTTTCCGAGGTGGGTAGGCAAGCTTCTTTCTAAAGAGGCGGGGTCATCATCTTCGGGCAGGGCAGAAACTGGCTATGATGGGTTTTCGGTGGTGGTGACTAGAGCAGAGCAGGTGACGGAACCTGGTCCTTTGGGTGTTGATTTGGCTTCGGCTAAGGCAGAAGCAAAGATCCCGTTGGTGGAGGTTGAGCGACTGTGTTTGGGTAGTGAAATTCTTAGCCTGAGTTGGGGTGGCAAGCCCATAGTGATGCTGGATTGACTGGCCGAGATAGTCAGTTTTTTGTTGGTTGATGGTCTTTTTGCCTACAAGGTGATTTCAAGATTCGCTACGTGTTTACAGTTAAAACTTATATAGATTGACTTTTTGTAATATGATATAATTGCTTAGGCTTTGTCTAGTTCTATTTGGTATTTGGTTAAATGCCTTGAAAATTAGTTTCCTCAAGCCAGACCTGTTTTCCTTTAATATCTAAGTTTTATTCGGTAAGGGTGGCACCAACCCTCATATCTATCCAAAAAAAATTTTAATAAAAATAATAAATTTTTCAATTTTTCAATTTTATTTTAATAAGGAGTATAAAATAGAGTTGATTGAATTTTTAATCTTATATTAAAATGATATAAAAAATTAAAAGATTTAAAAAAATAAAACGTTTTCAAATAATTAATATGAAAATTTTGCTAATTAAAAAAAAAATATAAGGCTATTTTTTCTTAACAATTATTAATTTTTAATATAATACAAGAACTTGGATAAAATTACAGATGCTTGATAATGGCTCATAGGGTACAATTATGAAAGCTTTCATCCCAAATAAGAAACAAAAAGATCGATATTGGTAACTCTGTTCTATCAATCATTAATGAGAATTTGGTATATGGAAAGAGATCGTAGGCTCTGGTCCAAGACAAGAATTAATTTAGGAGCATGAAGAGGATCCATGCGGTGCATAAATCACCTTAAAATGGGCAAAATGAAATTAATCTCATGGAATATTAAAGGTCTTTGAGGCATTCCTTGTAAGAAAATTTATGTGCAGCATGCAGTCTCTCTCTGTTGTTTTGTAGCATTCTCTCTGTTTTTTTTTTCTGTAAGGGAGAAATGGTTGCTTCTTTTACTAGGGTTTGATGTTTATGCAACCCTAAAATTACATTGAGAAATTCAATTTGATGGTTATCAATGGTTTCTTAACCTTGAGAGGCTTGAGGCGGCGAGCATTTCTTCACTCTTTAGGTTTCTGCACGAGGGTTTCTGGGATATTTGGGCTCACTGTATAGATTACTTGTGGACGTGATTCCATGTAAATGGATACAAGCAAAGGTTTTATGCATATGCATATAACCCTAACGAATGTGTAGCTATTTCCGTTCAAGTGGGCGTACTTCTGACCAATGTAAAAATCTGTGGCAGTTGGCTGGCCTTCTTTTTGTAATGATGGGTTTAATAGAGAAACCAAAAAACAACGAAATTTTAAATTAAATCGTACAAAGTTATACCTAAAAACCTTTCATAGATTTAATCACTTGAACAAACACTCCTAAAAATATAATAAATTAATATCAGGAATCCGTCTCGGTAATGATTTATTTATGAAGAGATCGTAAGCCCAAGAAGAAGTTCCTCGTCATCCACCTGTTGAGGAGGAAATAAGTAGGCAGTTCTAATGGCCACCTTCACCTGTTCCTCATTGACAGAAGAAGACGCTGCAGCCCTATTATCGGCTATCTTTTCCATTTTCTCCTGGAGAGAGCACTCTTCAGTTGAAGCAATCTTTCGAAGCTCGGGCATGTCCTTCTTATAGATGGCTTCAAATTGCTGTATGAGCTCTTGAATAGCTGCACCATACGCTTGTTTCTCACTCCTATATACTCCCACTATGGATATTGCCATTATTGGATAAGAGCTACATTCATCTGCTAAATGACCCTGCTTCTTAATTACTAAATATACACTTATTAGTTGCCCTGAAAGTGCAGGAGCAATTGGTTCTTTTTCTATGGATTGTTTACCACGAAGCTTTCTGACCAAATTAGGTTTTGAGGAGGACGCCATTCTTCATTCCCCGTGAAACATTAACCAATAGTTGCTAAAACTGGAGCCCTACAATCCAAAAGAACTCGTTAAACAAAATCCAGCCCTACAAGGAAATTTATTTATTTTTGGCAGAAAACACATACATTGCTTAGAGCGGATGAACAAGTGGAGGAGGAAAATGTGGAACGAGGCCATTCCATTTTTAACTTGGGCAAGCATATGAGTAAAGGAAGAGGAAGGGCAACAGTTATGTTTGTGAAAGTGGGAATATGTAACGTAAATAGATGGACGAGTATCCTAATTTTATACTCTTAAGAAACTAATAATAACGAACACAAAACAAGACATATGGAAATGATAGTGATACACTTGAAATCATGATATAACTCCTCCTAAGCTTAGGAGATGATACCAATTTGGTGCCTAACTGATAATACACAGATAGCGTTTATATCATGTCATTCTACGCATCAAAGAGAACGACCTCTTAATGGAATGGCTTACACCGTTTAGCAGATGGCGTTGGTAGTGGCCAAAACACCTTGGTGTAAAAAATACATTTTAATTAAAAAAAATGTAACAAATATACTTTATAAGAGAATACATTCAACTTGTCATTAACCTATGCATCATGCAATCCATCAATACATATGTTATTTTAAGAAAAGATGTTTACCCCATTCGACTGACATTCTGTTGGGATGTGAAGTCCCGTAAAAACCTGTTATTGTCTCGCTTCTAAAAGTTCCAATGAAAACAAAATCAGTTCCAATGTAAACTAAATTCAGGTGATGCCCCGTAATGCAAGCCTGGAAATATGTCAGGACAACTTAGCATACTCAGTTAGTCAGTTGCAGAGTCCATTATATATTGGACTGTTTGTAATGCAAAATTAGTGCTATGTGGTTAATAAAAAGTTTTCTACTGCTTTCGGTGGATGTAGGCATATTGCCGAACCACGTTAAATACTTTGTGTTGTTTTCGCTTATGATTTTCTGTGTCTCTATTTTTCTTGCATAAATTGTCATTTGATAATCTGTTTATGCTCTCTGTAAATCTTACAACTAGTATCAGGGCTATAAGAAGATCTGTAGGTGAAAATGTCAGAAATAAGAGAGCATACAAAAAACAAGAACTAAAACAAATAAATAAGAACTAAACACAATTGCTACAACAATCTCTTGAAGGATGAGATTTTATTGATCTTCAATTTTTCTTGCTTACAATGATGCGCCCAAGTGTCTTTAAATAGATTTGAATCCATACAATAATTAGAAAATAAACTCAAGACAAACTCAAGACTAAAATTAGTCTTTCCATGCAAACTAACTCTCTAACAAATACTCAAACAGTTTAACTAACTGTTTGTTAACTAACTGATTGCTTACAATTGCATGCATGAGGAGTGGAGAAATTAATTCCAATTTAACTTGAGTTTCTAACACTCCCCCTTAATTTCTACCACTTACAATTTTAGCATTTTCTATGCCTAAATTTTGTCTCAAATAATCAAAGGTCTCTTTTGGTAATGCCTTTCTAAATATGTCTGCCAATTGATCTTCAGATCTGCAGAAGTCCAGATGGATTTCTCTATTGTTCACTAATTCTCTGATAAAGTGAAATCTTGTATCAATGTGCTTGCTCCTCTTGTGAAACACATGATTTTTTGATAAAGCGATTGCTGATTTGTTATCACAAAAGATTAGTGTTGACTCTTTCTGTGCTTGTAATAAATCTTTCAATATTCTTTTCATCCAAGTTGCTTGACATGATGCTAATGTGGCTGCGACATATTCTACTTCAGCTGATGAAAGTATCACTATAGGTTGCTTTTTGGATGCCCATGTGACCACACCTATTCCTAAAAGAAAGGCATATCCAAAAGTACTCTTCCTATCATCAACGCTACCTGCAAAATCACTATCTATAAAACCAATCAAATGAAAATCGTTAGTTGTGGAATATAAAATTCCATATTCTGTAGTTCCTGCCACATATCTTAATATTCTTTTGCCAACTTGCCAATGTGAGTCTTTCGGTGACTCCATGAATCTTGATATTAAACTAACCCCATAACTGATATCTGGTCTAGTAGCTGTAAGATACATCAAACTGCCAACTAGCCTTTTGAATGTTGTAGAATCAACATTAGACCCTTGGTCTTCTTTGCTAATTCTAGTCCCTATAGCAACTGGTGTAGGTGCTAGTTTACAATTCAACATCTTAAATCTCTTTAACACATCTTTTGCATATTTTGTTTGACAGATAAATATTTCTTTCTTTGATTGTTCAACGTCTATTCCCAAAAAATACTTCATTAATCTCAAATCTGTCATTTCAAATTCTTTCTTCATTGCTGATTTAAAAGTGTCTACAGGCAAATTTTTAGTAAAAATCAAATCATCAACATATAAACACACAATCAAAATCTGACCTTTTTTGTTAATTTTTGTGTATAAAGTAGGCTCACTATCACTTCTGCTGAATCCATTGTTTATCATATAAGAATCAATCCTACTATACCATGCTCTTGGTGCTTGCTTAAGACCATAAAGAGCCTTCTTCAATCTGTAAACTTTTTCTTTATGTCCTTGTACTTCATAACCTGTGGGCTGTTTTACATATACTTCTTCATCTAGAAATCCATTCAAGAATGCTGATTTTACATCTATTTGATATACATACCAATTATTTTGAGATGCTATGGATAATACCATTCTAAAAGTATCCAATCTAGCAACTGGTGCAAATGTTTCATTATAATCAACTCCATGTTCTTGTGCAAAACCTTTTGCAACTAACCTTGCCTTGTACTTTTCAACATTTCCATCTGCATCAAAATTAGTCTTATAAACCCATTTGACTCCAATACAATCCTTACCTTCAGGTAAAATAGTTAGATCCCATGTTTGATTTCTTTCAATAACATTCAACTCTTCATCTATTGCTTTTAGCCAATGTTCCTCATTAACTGCTTCTTCATAATACATATGATCATGAGTGAAAGGAGCAAAATTTGAAACCAAATCTAATTTCTCTTCTTCTTGATTATAAATATCATTCAAATTTCTCATTTTCTTACTTTCAATCTTGCTCTTAAAGTAGCAAGAGTTGGATCTGATTCATCACTTACTTGTAAATTTGGAGTAGGGTGACATGCATGACTAGATGATTCACCTTGTTCAAACCTTCTAGGTGTTCTTATTGGAGTGCTTGTTCCTGCTTGTGGAGAGATTGTCCACCTTGCAAATTTTGTTCTTCAGAAACTTCTTCATCCTGCGGAATTGGTGCTCCAACTGTGATGGTGCTACCATCCCATGCTTCTTCTTCCTTGAATTCTACATCTCTGCTAATAATCACTTGCTTTGTAATTGGGTTATACAACTTATAAGCTTTTGACTCTTCACTATAGCCAATAAAAATGTATTTCTGACCTCTATCATCAAGTTTCTTTCTCAATTTAGATGGTATAAGAGAATATGCAACACAACCAAAAATTCTGAAATGATATACACTATATTTCTTACCACTCCATGCTTCTTGTGGAATTCAATCTTTGACACTCTTTGTTGGGTTTCTGTTCAGAATATACACTGCACATGCTACTGCTTCTGCCCAGTAATCATTTGACAAGTGTTTAGCTTTCAACATGTTTCTTGCCATCTCCATAATTGTTCTATTCTTTCTTTCTGCTACACCATTCTGCTATGGTGTGTACCTTGTAGTCAACTATCTTTTGATTCCATGATATTTGCAAAAATCTTGAAATTGATTAGACATATACTCACCTCCTCTATCTGATCTGAGTACCTTGATATAATGACCACTCTGCTTTTCAACCATTGCCTTGAATTCTTTAAACTTTCCAAAGGCTTCAGATTTATTTTTGAAAAAGTATATCCATGTCTTTCTGTTAAAGTCATCAATGAAGGTTAGAAAATAAGTACTACCTCCAAATGATGGAGTTTGCATTGGTCCACATAAATCACTATGGACTAACTCCAATATTACTTTAGCTTTATATGAGCCTCCTACAGGAAAGCTCTCTCTATGCTGTTTTGCCAAAATACAACTGTCACATGAACTTTCTTGCTTTTCTATTGGTGGTAAACCCTTCACCATATTTTTCTTCTATAACAAATTCAAACCTCCAAAATATAAATGTCCATACCTTAAGTTCCATAACCATGATTGGTCTAGCTGTATGGATTTGAAGTGTGCTTCCTCTTTTCCTTGGATGCGCTGAATATGAAGAGGGAACATGCGATTTCTGGTCATCTCCACTTTTCCTATCAACCTGTCACTTGGAAACTTGTCCAATATTGTGCAAACATTATCCATAAAGGATATTTTGTAACCTTTTTGTACTAACTGACCAACACTCAAAATATTATGTTTTAGTCTAGGTACAAAATAAACATTAGGTATAAACCTTCTTTCACCATTCTTGGCCAAAACATTTATGACACCCTTACCCATGACATCTGTTGGGGATCAACCAATAATAGATTACACTTGTGAAAGCAATAAACATGGAATTAAATCAGATATACAAGTAATTAGAATGAGATAATAGCAAGAACAAGAGATACAAGAAACCACCCTGAAAACTTGTATTAACAAAATCTTTACAAAAGGAATACAATTGAAGAAAACTTCTTTCTTCCCACACCTCTCCTAGATGTATAGATCTCTCAATAGATCTCTATTCCTCAAGAGCTCTCTCTCTCTCAAGAACAATCAACTCCAACAAGCCTGGATTGATTCAATTCTGTACTGTTCTTCACATACCATGAATTACTACAATAATCCACTGACTGCTACAACTACAATAAGCTAGGAAGATCTAATTCTACATATAGAATTAGGAGACTTGAGCATGCACTTCCAACAAACAGTTAAGCCACTTGAACAAGGGCTCTAAAAATAATATTGCTAATAATAGAGACGCGAGCTTGAGACTACAACTCAAACTCATCATGCAAACACTCGCTTCTGTCCATGAAAATAGCTTTTTGGACACGCAGGTAATCGACGTCGGTTCCTGCTGCTTGTCTGTGACCACCGTCGGCCGATCCTCTACCGACGTAGGCGTCTCTGCAACTGCTCCTGACCGACGTCGGTTGCTCCTGACCGACGCCGGTGTCTGTGTAGACCCGAAACTGATAAGTATTCTCTTTGGTGAAGCTTTTAGCTCCACACCCTAACAATCTCCCACTTGGAGATAAACAGCTCACCAGTACCTGTACAGCAACATCTTCTAGCTCCTCCATCTTCAACTCAATCATGAAGACCAACAAAAGTTGAATGAAGATTCAACTTCTCCTTTGTAACCGGCTTGGTTAACATATCAGCAGGATTCCTATCTGTATGGATCTTCTCCAGCTTCAACTCACCATCTTCCAATACCTGTCATATGAAGTGATACCTTAGCTGTATGTGCTTTGTTCTTGAATGAAACGCTGAATTCTTAGCCAAATGGATTGCACTCTGACTGTCACTATACAATCTGCAACTCTCATGCTCCCTACCAAGCTCATCCATGAACCGTGTCATCCATATCATCTCTTTGCTAGCCTCTGTGGCTGCAATATACTCTGCTTCTGTAGTTGACAAGGCAACAACCTTCTGTAACTTAGATATCCAGCTAACCGCCGTTCCACCTACAGTGAAAACATAACCTGTAGTGCTTCTCCTGCCATCCAAATCCCCTGCCATATCTGAATCTACATAACCATGTAGAGAAGTATCTGAACCTCCATAGCACAAGTGCCTACTAATGGTTCCTCTCAGATATCTAAGGATCCACTGAACTGCTTTCTAATGTTCCTTACCTAGATTGGCCATATACTTACTTACAACTCCCACTGCTTGGGCAATATCTGGTCTAGTACACACCATTGCATACATCAAACTCCCTACTGCGGAAGAATATGGAACCTTACTCATGTACTCTACCTCATCATATGAATTAGGACATTGTTTTTTACTTAACTTAAAATGTCCAGCCAAAGGTGTGCTTACCGGTTTAGCATCCTGCATATTGAACCGTTTCAACACCTTGTCCACATAATCTTCTTGAGACAATATCAACCTGTGATTTTTTCTGTCTCTCTTAATGCTCATGCCAAGGATTTTCTTTGCTGCTCCTAAATCCTTCATAACAAACGTTTGAGCTAATTTCACTTTAAGCTCTGAGATATCCTGCATGTGTGATCCTGCAACCAGCATATCATCTACATACAACAATAGAATAATATATCTACTGCTATCAAATCTTTTGAAATACATACAATGGTCTGATTGACACCTACTGTAGCCATGCTCAGTCATAAACCTGTCAAATTTTAAGTACCATTGCCTAGGAGCTTGCTTGAGGCCATACAAGCTTTTCTTCAATCTGCACACAAACTTCTCCTTACCCTTGACCTCAAATCCTTCTGGCTGTTCCATATATATTTCCTCATCCAAGTCTCCATGAAGAAACGCTGTCTTAACATCTAGCTGCTCAAGATGCAAATCCTCAAAAGCAACCAAAGACAATACAACCCTTATAGAAGTCATTTTAACAACAGGAGAAAAAATCTCACCAAAGTCAATACCTGGCTTTTGTGCAAATCCTTTTACCACCAATCTGGCCTTATATCTCATTTGTCCATTCTCGCCCTCTTTCAACCTGTAGGTCCATCTGTTCTTGAGTGTTCTCTTACCAGCTGGCAATTCAACCAAATCCCATGTTTGGTTCTCTCTTAAGGACTCCAACTCCTCAACCATGCCACGCTCCCACTGACTCTTGGACTCCACCTGTATTGCTTCTTCAAAACTCTCTGGTTCTCCACCATCAGTTAGCAATAGATAAAATAAATAAGGAGAATATCTAATTATATGCTTACTCACCCTTTCTGACCTCCTGATGGGTGTCTGAGACTCATTTACAACACGCTGTCCACCCAAATTCTCTGATAGTGACCGACCTCGGTCACCTCCAGACCTATTACTGGCCGACATCAGTTCTGCCTGATCGACCTTGATGCCTATCCTGCCGACGTCGATCTCTGTATGGACGACGCCAGTTTCTGTACTGCCGATGCCGGTTCCTAACCTGTCGACGTCAGTCTCTATGTTTTCTTGCAAGTGATTATTTCTTTTTCTCGCGAGCTCATCTTGGACTTTCACCTCATCCAATTCACCATTGCTCTGCTCAGATTGATTCAACTTCCTTAGCTGATCACAATACATCACTCTTTCATTGAAAACAACATCACGGCTCCTGATTACCTTGTTAGTTTCTAGATTCCACAATCTGTAACCAAAATCATCTGAGCCATAGCTAATAAACGTGCACCTCATAGACTTAGCATCAAGCTTCTTTCTATTTTCTTTATCTATGTGCATAAAGGCTTCACAACCAAAAACTTTGAGATATGAGAGATCAACCTTTTTACCTGTCCATGCCTCTTTTAGAATACCACCATCTAGAGCTGTAGAGGGTCCTCTGTTAATCAGGTATATTGCAGTGTCAACAGCTTGTGCCCAAAACTGTAAGGGCAAACCAGCATGCAATCTCATACATCTTGCACGCTCCATTATTGTCCTATTCATCCTTTCAGCAATTCCATTCTGCTGAGGTGTCCTTGGAACCGTCCTTTGCCTACGAATTCCATGCATGTAACAATAATCTCTGAACTTATGACTGTAGAACTCACCGCCATTGTCTGATCTCAGGCACTTTAATCTTTTATCTGTTTCATTCTCAACCATAGCTTTCCAAACTTTGAAAGTCTCAAATACATCAGATTTTCTTCTAATACAATAGATCCATACCTTCCTTGTAGCATCATCTATGAAAGATACATAGTATTTTTATCCTCCAATGGAAGCAACCTGAGCCGGTCCCCACACGTCTGTGTGAACAAGCTGCAACTTATGCCTCTTCTTAGTAGACCCAGTCTTGAGAAAACTAAACCTTTTCTATTTTTCTAAATACACAGTGCTCACAAAACTCTAGATCTATGCCTTTTAAATCTGAAAGCATACCTTTGGACTTAAGAATTGACATCCCCTTCTCACTCATTATGGCCAAGCCTTGAGTGCCACAATTTAGCATCCACATCTGAAGTAGATAATACAGAAGGAGATTTGTTAGTAACACAATTACACAAATAGAGAGTACCTTCTCTCTTACCTCTGGCCATAACAAGTGCACCCTTGGTCACCTTCCAAGATTCTGCTGTGAGAATTACTGTACAACCCTCATCCCCTAACTTTCCTACATAAATTAAATTTCTCTTCAAGCTAGGAACATGCATCACATCTCTCAACACCCATGTGTTGCTATTCTGCATCTTCAGCTGCACTTTACCTTTGCCAATTATTTTACAGGGCTCATCATCCCCTAGATATACTATTCCAAAATCTCCATGGATATAGTCACTAAAATATTCCCTATTAGGGGTAGCATGAAAAGATGCACCAGAATCTAACACCCAAGATTCTATATTATTATGCAGAGAGAAAATTAAAGCATCTTGTGTAATACCTGCAACCTTGGCTTCTTCCTTTCCTTCGTGCTGATTGTCCTCCTTAGGCTTTGACCAACAATCTCTGCTTATGTGCCCCATCTTTCCACAATTCCAGCATTGTGACCTTCTGCCATTTCTGGATTTAGATATGCCTTTCCCCTTAGACTTGGATCTTGATCTGCCTTTCTTGCTCTTCTCTTTCTGCCTTCCCCTGCTCTTAAAACTTAAAGCGTTCCTAGAGGCCTCTTCTGTGCTTTTCATGCGTATTTCCTCATTCAAGATAACACTAACAACATCCTCTACTTTCAAAATATTTGATGCAAATGCAGTATTACTTACTGCCATTACTAAGCCATGCCAGCTTTCAGGCAAAGAACATAATATCAAAAGAGCTTTTATTTCATCATCAAACACTATATTCACTGAACTTAATTGATTCACAATTCCATTGAAATCATTCAGATGAGTAGAAACAGATCCACCTTCATTCATATGGAAATTAAATAATTGCTTCATAAGATATACCTTATTGGAAGCTGAGGGTTTTTCATATAAATTTGCTAACGTAGTCATCAACTCTACCATAGACTTTGCCTGTGATAAATTAGATATCACAGTGGATGCTAGACTCAGTCTTATAGACCTCAGAGCCTTTCTGTCAAGAACTTCCCATTCTTCATCCTCCATGTCTTTGGGCTTCTTTGCAACCCCACCTAACGGTAAGTAGAGATCTTTCTGATACAGATAATCCTCTATCTGCATTCTCTAATGTTGGTAATTTTTGCCATTGAACTTTTCCATTCTCAATTTACTTTCATCTGCCATTGCTTCTCCCACTCAAACAGAAATCCCTACAGAAACCCTTGTGAGAACCTGTAATCAATACACACTACACAGATCTGAACCACCTGTTAGTGAACCTGAGCTCTGATACCACTTGTTGGATATCAAGCTCTGAACCTGCAACCTAGGCTCTGATACCACTTGTTGGGGATCAACCAACAATAGATTACACTTGTGAAAGCAATAAACACAAAATTAAATCAGATATACAAGTAATTAGAATGAGATAATAGCAAGAACAAGAGATACAAGAAACCACCCTAAAAACTTGTATTAACAAACTCTTTACAAAAGGAATACAATTGAAGAGAACTTCTTTCTTCCCACACCTCTCCTAGATGTATAGATCTCTCAATAGATCTCTATTCCTCAAGAGCTCTCTCTCTCAAGAACAATCAACTCCAACAAGCTTGGATTGATTCAATTTTGTACTGTTCTTCACATACCATGAATTACTACAATAATACACTATGACTGCTACAACTACAATAAGCTAGGAAGATCTAATTCTACATATAGAATTAGGAGACTTGAGCATGCACTTCCAACAAACAGTTAAGCCACTTGATCAAGGGCTCTAAAAATAATATTGCTAATAATAGAGATGCGAGCTTGAGACTACAACTCAAACTCATCATGCAAACACTCGCTTCTGTCCACAGAAATAGCTTTCTAGACACGCAGGTAATCGACGTTGGTTCCTGCTGCTTGTCTGTGACCGCCGTCGGCTGATCCTCTGTCGACGTAGGCATCTCTGCAACTGCTCCTGACCGACGTCGGTCGCTCCTGATCGACGCCGGTGTCTGTGTAGACTTGAAACTGATAAGTGTGCTCCTTGGTGAAGCTTTTAGCTCCACGCCCTAACAACATCTACTGTGATATCATTTCCTAATTTTACTTTTGATTTTACAGAATCATCAAGACTAGCAAAAAATTCTTTATTTCCTGTCATATGATTACTACATCCACTATCTAAGAACCAAATATCTTTAGCCTTTTCTTGAGTAACATTACAAGTAAGAAACATGCTTCCAGGATTGAACTAGATTCACTTAGATTAGAACTAGATTCCCCTGTGTAATTAGCATTCTGCTTGTACACATATCCTTGTTTATTTTTGTAGTCATTTGCATAATGACCATATTTCTTGCAGTAATAACATTAAACATTAGATTTAACAAACCTTTGTGAACCTTACTGTAAGTGGTTGTTGCCACGTCCTCTACTGTTGTAATTTTGATTACTATTCTCATCTTCATCTGAATTATTCCTTCCATATCTGCCTCTGCCTCTTCCTCTGAAGCTTGACCTAGCTCTTCCTCTTCCTCTACCAACTGATACCTGTGACTTGAAGGCATTCTCAAGTGAAGAGTTATTTCTATTCATTCTGGATTCATGTGTTAACAAAGAACCCATTAATTTATCTACAGATAATTGTTCCAAATCCTTGGTTTCCTCAATAGCTACAACAATAGCATTGAATTTACTGGGTAAATATCTGAGTACCTTCCCTATGATCTTCTGATCCATCATAGTTTCTCCATTAGATCTAATTTGATTCACTATATTCAAAACTTGACCCATAAACTGATCTATTGAATCTGAATCATTCATTTGCAAATTTTCAAAAGTTCTTCTAAAGATTGCAATTTAGCAATTTTTACCTTTGTATTACCTCTATAGGTAGTTTCCAAGATTTTCCATGCCTCTCTAGATCTCGTTGCTGCTGCAACTCTAGAAAATATAGATTCATCCAATGCATGTTGGATGAGAAATAAAGCTTTTGCATCTTTCTTCTTATTCTCTTTGAGCTCATCCTTTTGTGCTCGATTTAATGCTAGATGGGCTGCGTCGTCTTGCGGTTATACAAAACCACTCTCTACCAAATCCCATACATCTTGTGAGCAAAATAAGGTTCTCATCTTAATTGCCTAGAAATCATAGTTCTTACCATTGAAATTGGGAATTTGAGGCTGTGAAATACTGTTGTTCACTGTGATTTCTCACACTAAAATGACTTTTTGGTCGTTGTTTCGAAAACGCAGTCACCGACGATGGTAAAATTGCCACGGTCGATCACTAATACTGTCGATGTCAGTAAAACTGTCGATGGTGGTAATAAATATCACCAACCAATTTGTCAGAAATAAGAGAGCATACAAAAAATAAGAACTAAAACAAATAAATAAGAACTAAACACAATTGCTACAACAATCTCTTGAAGGATGAGATTTTATTGATCTTCAATTTTCCTTGCTTACAATGATGCACCCAAGCGTCTTTAAAAAGATTTGAATCCATACAATAATTAGAAAATAAACTCAAGACAAACTCAAGACTAAAATTAGTCTTTCCATGCAAACTAACTCTCTAACAAATACTCAAACAGTTTAACTAACTGTTTGTTAACTAACTAATTGCTCAACTGTCAGTTTACTAACTAATTGCTTATAATTGCATGCATGAGGAGTGGAGAAATTAACTCCAATTTAACTTGAGTTTCTAATAGAAAAGAAAATCAGCAGAAGTCTAGCCAACATAGGAGGGAGCATAGGTGTGTTGGGAGATAGTGGAAGATCACGACCAGATCTTAAGCATGCTATTGAGAAGAACAAGGTGATGCTAAAAGTCAGTTCCTTGCCAGTCATGGAGGAGATCACAGAAGTCTGTTTAGCTTTGTCTGGATCTTTATCCTATGCTTTACACTACCTGATGAAGCTGTGGTAAAATCTAGTATCTGAGTCTGGATCTTTTTTGGGAGAGATCAATGATTATTATAGATGCCAGCAGAGGTCGTTGATTCTAGAGATTAGGGTGGTTCTCATGCTAAAAATCATTTTTTTCTCTTTTCTCATTTTGTGTGTTAGAGTGAAGTAGAAAATATATAATGAGAATTATAACTTCTTGAGTTCCTATTGGAGAAGTCCAAAGGAGTTTGTGATTGTTTTTCAGTAATCTAGTTATTGCAATATGTATAAGAACTTATTATAACAAGAATCACAAGAAATGGAGGAGATAGACAAATGGAGAATTGAAAAATTCTCAGGGTAAAACTTTGGAATGTGGAAATTACAACTCAAAACTCTCCTCGTTAAGAAGGACCCTTCTATTACGTTGGAGGGAAAAACTAAAAAACCAACCAGCATGATAGATGAAGATTGGGATAGACTGGATCAGAACGCTCTGGCTACAATCATCTTTCATTATCCAGTAATGTTTTGTTTAATGTATCAACACAAATGACAACAAAAGGACTTTGGGATCATCTATCAGAGTTGTGTGAGAGACCTTCTACATCGAACAAGGTATTTTTAATGAAGAAATTGTTTAATTTAAAAATGCAAGAAGATGGTTCTGTCACAAATCACCTAAAAGAGTTTAATACTTTGGTTAGTCAGTTGTCTTTAGTAAACATTACATTATAGGATGAGATAAAGGCTATCTTGGTATTATGTTCATTTCCTGATAGATGGGAAGGAGTTGTTATGGCTATTGGTAACTCAGTATTTAGCCCAAAGGGCGTGATAAAATTCGATGATGTTGTAGGAGTTCTTGTCAGTGAGGATATGAGAAGAAAAAATCAAAGTAATTCATCAGGGGCTACTTTAATCTCTAGCACAAGAGGGAGAACACAACAATGAGGCAAGGATAACCAAAGGAAAAGATCAAAGTCTACTAAAAGATCCCAATCCAGAGGTAGAAAAGACATCTGTTGGCATTATGGTAAGGACGGCCACACGAAGAAAAAATGTTGGACCTTTTAGAACAAAAAAAGGCTGAAAATCAATCTAAAGATAATGAGGTAATTACATTTTCTAAAGAAGATGTTGATGCTCTTAATTTATCTTCAAGTGATGCAGCTTCAGATGCTTAGATACTTGACTTAAGAGCATTGTTTCATGCAACGTCTTTAAGAGATTGTTTTAGAAATTACTAAGTACGTAATTTTGGTAAGATTTATCTTGACAATGATGAACCTTGCAGTATCATTAGAAAAGGAGATGTTCTATTGATGATGAAGAATGATAACAGTTGGTTGCTGAAAGATGCGAGACATGTTCATCAACTCAAAAGAAACTTGATTTCAGCTGGGCAATTAGATGTTCTTGGATATAATGTTACATTTGGAGCAAGAGCATGGAAGGTAACAAATGGAGCATTGGTCATAGAAAGAGGAAGCAAATTTGGTAGATTGTATGTACTAGAGGGTCAGATTGAAGTGGGAGCTAAAGTAGTAGTAGTAGTAGTAGTAGTAGTAGTAGTAGTAGTAGTAGTAGTAGTAGTAGTAGTAGTAGTAGTAGATAGCGCAATAGAACTTTGGCATAAAAGGCTCAGACACATGAGCCAATAGGGTCTTGAGATTTTGAAGGACCAACTTCTTGGTTTGAAAGTAGTGGATATGGAGTTCTGTGAGCATTGCATCTACAAAAATCAAAAGAAGACAAGATTCTATAAAAGGAAACACAAGATGAAGACATGACCATTAGAGCTAGTGCATTTAGATGTCTTCAGCCACACAAAGGTAGAATCTATTTGAGGATCCATTTATTTTGTTACATTTTTGGATGATTGCACTAGGAAGGTTTGGGTTTATATGATGAAAAAAGAAGTTTTATGTTTTTGGTATATTTAAAACCTTCAAAGCACTTGTTGAAAACCAAACTGGTTATAAGATTAAGCGTTTTAAAACTAACAATGGAGGTGAGTATTGTTTGAAAGAATTAGATCAATACTAGGCAGAGAATGGTATTCAGAGAATCAATATTGTTCCTCTTACACCACAAGAGAATGGTGTGCAAAAAGATTAATAGAACCATTATGGAATGAACACCTAACATGCTCTCAAATGCAAGACTAGGAAAAGAGCTTTTGGTAGAAGCAGTAAATACATCTGTGTACTTGATTAACAGAGCACCATCCACTCGGCTTGAATTTGGAATTCTAGAAGAAAAATGGTTAGGTAAGAAATTTTCTTATGATCATTTGTGTGTGTTTAGATGTGAAGCTTTTGTTCATATTTCAAAATAAAAATGAACTAAGCTTGACATGAAATCTAAAAAGTGTATCTTCATTGGATAAGGAGAAGAAACATATGGTTACAGGTTGTGGGATCTAGTTACTAAGCATGTCACATGAAGTAGAGATGTGATATTTAATGAAAAGGTAATGCCAAGTTTACAAGAAGAAGGCACATCATCTAAGGAGTATATTCCTTTAGGAGATATTATGAATGGTAGTGATGTGTTTAACCAAAAGGTGATTTTAAACCAGCCGCAATCACCAGTGCAAATTCAAACACATGATTAGCCACAATATTTCCAAGATGATGAAGAACATGATCATCTAGCTAGTATTTCACAAGAGTTGATTCTTCCAGTTAGAAGATCCATTAGAGAGCATAGGCCTTCAACTAGGTATAAATATTTTATTTAGTATTTATTACTTTTTGATGAATCTGAACCTACTACATTTGAAGAAGCATGTGTAGGTAAAGATATCAACAAATGGATGGAAGCCATGAGAGATGAGATGGAATCTCTTAAGGGAAATCACACATGGGGTTTAGTTATCCTTCCACCCAACAAGAAAGTGTGTCAAAACAAGTGGGTGTCTAGGTTGAAGGAAGAAGTAGGTGGGAAGAAAAGATTTAAAGCCAGATTGGTGGTCAAGGGATATGCTCAACAAAAGGGCATTGATTTTATACAGATATTTTCACAAGTTTGTGAAAATGACCTCTATTAGAGTAGTGTTGGCTTTAGTAGCTGTTCATGATCTAGAGTTGAAACAACTTGATGTCAAGGCAACTTTCCTTCATGATGACTTGGAAGAAGAGTTGTACACGAAGCAACCAAAAGGTTTTGAATAAAATGGTTAAGAAACACTAGTTTGTAAACTAAATCATAGTTTATATGGGTTGAAACAAGCTCCTAGACAATGGTATCTGAAATTTGATTCTTCATGTCTAAGCAGAACTTTTCTAGATGTGAATTTGACCATTGTGTTTATTCTAAGTCTTTTGATAATGGAGAATTTTTATTTTTGTTATTGTATGTTGATGATATGCTACTTTCAGGATCTAGCATGGTGGTTGTTAACAGGTTGAAACAATAATTATCTAAGAAATTTTCAATGAAGGATTTGGGTGCTGCAAATCAAATCCTTGGATTGAAAATTATCAGAGATAGGAAGAAAAAGGAACTTATATTAGCATAGGAGAAATACATTGTAAAACTAATATAAAGGTTTAACATGAAGGATGCTAAGGCAATCAACACACCCCTAGTAGATAATTTCAAATTATCTTCTAAGATGTGTCCCAAGACACTTGAAGAAAAATAATACATGGAAGTAGTGCCATATTCATCTGTAGTTGGGAGTTTAACGTATGGTATGGTTTGTACAAGACCAGATATTGCCCAAGCACTGGGAGTGGTCAGTAGATACATGAGTAATCTAGGAAAAACTCATTCACAAACAATGAAATGGATTTTGAGATATCTCAAAGGCACTTCAAACCATGTTTTGAGGTTTAGAGGTGAAGATGCACAATTGCATGGATATGCTGATTTAGATATGGATGGAGATTTAGATCGAAGATGATATACAACAGGATATGTGTTCACATTGGCAGGAGCAGTAGTTAGTTGGATTTCTAGGTTGTAAAAAGTAGTGGCTCTGTCAACTACTGAAGCATAGTATATTACAATGATAGAAGGAGCAAAGGAGATGTTGTGGTTGCAGAGGTTACTTTCTAAATTGGGTAATAGACAAAAGGAATTTGTATTGTATATTGATAGCAAAAGTGCCATTCACTTGGCCAAAAATGTAACAATTCATTCATGAACAAATCACATAGAACTTTGATATCACTATATTCAAAGTGTCGTTGAAGATGGTAAGCTCAAGTTGGAAAAGATACATACAAATTTGAATCCTACAGATGCATTTACAAAGGTTGTTTCAAAAGAGAAGCTGGAGTTCTGTAGATCTTCTCGTGGATTGGTAAGCCTATGACAATAGGCCTTAGAATGCAGGAGCTTTCTTGAAGCATCATTGTTCACAGTATTTTTTGGGACTTCAAGTGGGAGATTGTTGGAATGTGAAGTCCCATAAAAACTTGTTATTGTCTCACTTCTAAAGGTTCCAATGTAAACTAAATTCAGGTGATGCCCCGTAATGCAAGCCTGAAAATATGTCAGGGCAACTTAGCATACTCAGTTATTCGGTTGTAGAGTCCATTAAATATTGGACTATTTGTAATGCAAAATTAGTGTTGTGTGGTTAATAAAATGTTTTCTCCTTCCTTTGGTGGACGTAGGTATATTGCTGAACCACATTAAATACTTTGTGTTGTTTTCGTTTATGTTTTTTTGTGTCTCTATTTTTCTTGCATAAATTGTCATTTGACAATCTATTTATGCTCTCTAAAAATCTTACACATTCGATATAGAAATCTCATTTTATTTAATATTTATTGAAACTTTCTTTCCATAGTATAATTCTATATTGGCATGCCTAAAGACACTCCACCATGCATAGATGAGAAACATGAATGACAATGAATGTTAACGATGTTCTACCTCACATGATTTATATTTCTTGCATATAAATTGCTTTTGTGCTACTTAGAGTGATAAAAGAGAGAACAAACAATTAAATATTAATAAGGTGCTAATTAGTGCTTTCCTCTATGTTTGCAAACTTGCTTTATTTCAAGAAGATTTTAAGTATACAACAATAATAGTGCTCTGACTCATCCAAGATTTTTCAGGTTTATGGGGTATTTTATATATTTATTGTTAATGTTTATGATAATGTATTGGAAATATGGGGGTGGGCCTCGATCCCTAATATTTGATGTGTGTTCTGCTGGTTATACATGAAGAAGTGCAACTTTTATCTGAAAATGTCTCTATAACTACTTATTGAAAGTGTCCAATAGACCCAATAAAAATGAAATCAAAATTAATGATTACAAACTATTTATTTCTCACCATTAACCTAAACCTTTAAATCTTAATTTAATAAAACTAACAGAATATTCAATGTCTATTAATATATTAAAAATAAAAATAAAAATCATAAATCCAAAGGAGAATTGTAGCTTAGACTCCACTTATCTTAGAATAATCGACAGTGAGATATTTGCATTCATGGGGAGGAAGCGGTTTTAAGTAGTAAGCTTTGAATACTAGAGAAGAGAAGCTAGATGGATATACAGGCCTGACAATAAAGAGAGAAGAATTTATAGTGCAAGCAGATGCTCAAGGGGGGACAAATAATTAGAAGACATTGATAAGTCGGGAGAGAACGGCGTACAATTGCGCATCGGCATGGAAGATGTTTGATATTCATAACATTGGATTAAGGTTCATTCATTGTCCTTGCTTAAAGAAATTTGAACCTTTGGTTAGCTATGCATGATCAGAAAGCTACGTTAGTCCTTGTTACTTTGTATTTTATTGTTAATCCTACAATAATATCATAACTGTCTTGATTTTTCGTTTTTATACTTACTGATTACATTGCGTAGCGTCCAAATCCAACTATGGCTATTGATAGACTGTGAGCAGTCCATTGACACTGACTCGGTGGTAGTAGTGACAGACAGTGAGGAATCTTACATAGTTAATAGACTGCTAGCTGTGCTACTCAGTTTACGCGCAGTCTGTTTGAGATGCGAAATATGGCAATAAGGTGATGGGAGGACATAATATGGATGTATTAATAAATTTGACCTTATACAATGATAATTCAGAATCTTAGTATAAAATATAATTGGTAATGTGGTCAATTATATTATGAGTTGGTAACTTGGTGATAATTCAAGCACGACTATAACCATAAATGATTTAAAGTGATCATGTAATATGTTTTGGTATAACATAGAAGATGAAATAATATGGAACTTGTACGAAATCTTAAAATGAAACTCAAACAAATTAGTTAATGAACACTACAGGATATTTGACTTAACATTTAAAAAAAAACAGTGTTGAACGTGATTAATAGGAGTATTCAATGTGGACCACCACGTTGGATGTTGACCGTTGGTTGGAGTGTTATGATGCAATTGGGCCTCACCCAAGTAGTCAGTAAGATAAATGTTAATAATTATAAGGAGAAGAGTTTCACTTCTCATAATTTTCAAATCATGTGTGCATTCACGAGCTCTGGACTCCCCTCTTCACTCCCTTTTTTTGTGGCACTAATAGGAGCCCTCATCCTTAATGCATTATAGTCAAGATCACCCAAGCGGTTCACAAAGATAGGAATTGGTTATTGGTTTAGGCTTTAGCCAACTAGGTAAGCTCTATAGTCATCACTAAGCATAGGGTTTTAACCAAGTAATTATGAAAAATTTGTAGTTTTATACTGTAATTTCACATTCTAGCTTTATACTATAATTTTCCATTCTAGCTTTATACCGTAATTTTTCATGAATTTGAATGGGCTCCCTTTGTATTCTAGTTTCATATTGTAAAGGGTTTTGAATGTTTGGAATATTGACCCTTGCTCCATTGATTTTATAGTTGAAATTAGAGCTTCGTTTCTCTTTGATTATTAAATTCCTCCACCTGATTACGTCAATGAGGCTTGACACCACCTTAACACTCATGTTTAAATTTTTCTACCTGGGGTTGGGGTTAATGAAAACAACCAATTATAATACTTTCCAATGCCCTACTAATTTTATCCCCTAGTGTACTAATATAATGCCCTATTATAATTCTCTATGTATTAACGCCTTATTCTAGGATGCAGAGTATAGGAGTGGTAGTTCTATTTCAAGTAGTAATTGCCATTGAATGAATAATAGGTTTAAGCATAGAATAATACAATCAACATAGAAAAAACTATGCCTTAATTAGTCATTAATTCTTTCAACTAGTAAACAATACAATCAACATAATAGTCCTCAATTCTTTAATGATAATTGTGATAATGTGAAGGATGGGCATGTATAACTGCGGGTTTATTGTGAGCTTGCAAAACACTTATTATGTTAATTTTTATTGATAAATCAATAAAATTAATAATAGAAGGCTCATGGAAACCCATTGATTATATTTTTGATTGCTTGAACCCTATGATGGTATGCCTATTTGGGAATGATTTCAGGATATTATCTTATTTTATGCTTAAACGTGCATCTATCTTTTGTGACTAAGCTCATGGTGATATTGGTTATAACTATTCCCTTAAATGACAATATGAATGGGTGTTTCTAATGTTTAATTTTCTATTATTAATTGAAAGAGTGACATAGGTGGTCGATAACTTACTACTATGTTTTTCTCAATGTTATGTTTCTCTTAACTTAGTACTTAGTATTAGTGTTTCTTATAGGATAGCTAAACACTTATCAAGTTGGTAATAGAAGGATCATGGAGACCCATTGACTATACTATTGATTACTTCAACTGATGGGATGATTTTTTGGGAATGATTTTATGCTCAAGGATTGGATATTCAATAATGTAGACAATGATTATGTATTGAATGAATGATTGTGCCGTAGTTAAACCATAATTCCCTCAAGTAGTCAACACAACACTTCTCAAATTTTTAGTGATAATTTTTCTAATGTGAAAGATGAGATGTATAACTATTTATTATGGGATCGTAAAACACTTATTGTGTTCATTGTTCTTGATAACTCAATCAAGTTAAAAATAGAAGGCTTATGAAAACCCATTGGCCATATTGATGACTAGTTGAACCTAATGGTATGCTTATTTGTAAATCATTTTAGAATCTTACCATGTTATGTCTTTAAACCTACATCTACATTTAATGAATTAGTCATTCCCTTAAATGGTGATATGAATGGACGTTTCTAATATTTAATTTCTTATTCCCAATGGAAAGAGTGACATAGGTGGTAGATTAATATGCTTATCTCGATATTATGTTTCTATTATTAACTTGATAAGTGTTCTGTAATCCCACAAAAAACACTAATATTGGGTACTAAGTTAAGATAAATATAACATTGAGAGAAATATATTAGTAAGTTATCCACCAATTCTCTTAGCTTAGTACACAATATTAGTGTTTCTTATGGTATTTCAAAACACTTATTGTATTTATGTTTGTTCATAACTCTATCAAGTTAATAATAGGAAGATCATGAAAACCCATTCATTGTATTCATGATTGCTTGAAAGTAATGGTATGCTTATTTGGGAATGATTTTAGAATCTTACCCTATTCTGTCTTTAACCCTACATCTAACTTTTATGACTTAGCTCACACTAAGGGTGGTTATAACTATTCCCTTAAATGGTGATAAGAATGGATGTTTCTAATGTTTGATTTCTTGTTACTAATGGTCTAATGTAAAGAGTAACATAGGTGGCATATAACTTACTACTATGCTTATCTCAATGTTATGTTTTTCTTAACTTATTACATAATATTAGTGTTTCTTATGAGATTAAAAAACACTTATTGCATTCTCTTTTGTTCATAAATCTATCAAGTTAATAATAGGAAACCCATTGACTATATTCAAGATTGCTTCAAGCAGTTAATGTTTTAGGGGCAGAGCTCAAATTTTGAGTGAATAGTGTTAAGCTAGAATACAAAGGTATAGATATCAAATTATTTTATATATAGAATATCCAACAATGATTATGCATTTAATTCATATGCATTCACTGAATTATATGTAGTCTATCATAATTAAATAAAATATTCAATAAACTATGTGTTAAATGAAATATTATGCCCTAACTAGACATTAATTCCTTCAATTAGGAAACAATACATTCAACATAAAACAAACCCAAATGTATTATGCAAACAAAACCGATGTGACTTTTTGAGATGACTACTTGAAGGAATTCATGTTTTGGGAGCAGAGTTGGAGTTTTTTGTCAATAATGTTTATCTATGATAAGTAAGATGCATGAGATCTAAGATGTATGATGGTACATCCTATTGGATTTCTATCATTCAACTTATTTATTTAATTTTGGAATTATAATAAAGATAATAATTTAAGGAGACAATTCTTTAGTACCCTAGTATACGTTTCCATTTTAAATTTTTCATTAGTAGTATATGCAATATGTTAATGTAATGTGGGGCAAAGACGCATATTGTCAAAAAAAATTGGCTCACACTCTTTAAGGTTCACTCTATGAAAGTGTTGAGACTATGGGTTTGCCAACTTTTTTTTACTTTATTGGTGGTGGATAACATAGTACTATGTCATAAGTGGTGGATAACATAGTACTACATTTCTTCAAAAGTAGCCAACAATATAGTCAACATAAAATAAATTATGTCCTAACTAATCATTAATTCCTTCAAGTGATTAGTAATACAATCAACATAATACTCCTCAGTTCTTTAGTGATAATTATGCTTAATGTGAAGGATGGGCATGCATAATTTTTTCTTGTGAGCTTGAAAAAAAGTTATTGTGTTCATTTTTATTGATAACTCAATCAAGTTAATACTAGAAGGCTCATGGAAAACCATTGAATTTATCATTGACTACTTGAAAATCTTATGTTATGCTTATGTGGGAATTATTTGAGGATCTTTATAATTTTTAATTTACTAATTCTAATGGAAAGAGTCAAACATAGTTGGTAGATAACATAATATAATGTTTCTCTTAACTTAGTGCCCATTATAAGTGTTTCATGTGGTTTTGCAAAACACCTATTATGTTTGGTTATTTTTCATAACTCTATCATGTTAATAATAGAAGGATCACAAAAACCCATTTAATGTAATGAATATGAGATGATTATATGAATCTTTAACATGCTTATGTTTGGTAATTATTTTTTTACATGGGATTATGGAATACATTTATGACTTGCATATAGTTGTTTGATATGAAACATCACTCTATGTATTGGTCTATTATTTTACATATTATTATAGTATATATAATTCCCTACATATTTTTTTTCTCTTACCCTTCACATTATATATAATGGTCTACTCTATAATACCATTTTCTTGTCTTGCTATGATAATGGGATACGTCTATTGGTTCATTGGTTCATTTCATTTATGTATCAAGATTGATTAATTTAGTGTTAATGTGAAGGATAGTATCCCTAATGCTTAAGATAGTACTTAATATTGATAAAAAACAACAATAAACCATTATACAACCTAATGTTTCATTGGCTCCTTTCTTTTATGTAATAAGATGGACAATAATGTCAATAAACCAATGGTAGACCATTATAAATATTGATGGTTCATTATTTTCTTTCCTTTATGTAATAATATTGATAATAATGTCAATAGACCAATATTAGTATGTTATACAGACTGATAGTTCACTGAATTATTCCATTGATATAGCAAGATGGAAAATAGTGTCAATAGACAAGGGGAAAAAATTCTAAACATTCAAATTCCTTTATAGTATAAAGCTAGAATCTAAAGGTATAGAGTTAAAATTCCTTTATATGTAGCATAACTCAACATGATATACATAATGTAAAAGTTATTACATAGATAATTAATATAAATATACAATCAATGAAAATATATACAAAAACCTTTTTAGAAAAAAATATGAATACTTGATTTGTGTAAACCATTACAAAGAATGTAAAGCCCATGAGTTTTATCTTACCTCCAAGAACATGGATAAATGTCATTGTTGCTTTGAATGTGTGGCTATATAAAATTTTAGTGTGACTATATACTGAGAGGAAATGTTTAAATTAGGAAATCCAGATGTTGTCTTATGGAGGGAGCATAGGGGCCTCTATCATGATCACTTTCTTATTATTATTCCATTGTATAATAATGCATTTTCATATGGACATGCACACTCATCCTTTAAATATGAATTTAACACATTATGGCATGCATTAGGGTATATGAAACCCCATTACATTTCATTATGAGCCATACACACATGGCACTTGTAGATGGTAATGAATTGGTGAAGTCAAAGCCTGATAGACAATAGATAAAGAATAGATAGAGAGAGTAACTAACAAGGATGTAGAGGTCAACTAAAATTGTGGGCGTCCATGCTAAACATTCAACAATCATAAATTATTTAGGTTGGATTAATTAGTAAATCCTTCATTATGAGCATAACCAAATAATATATGTTTAGGATGGGCTATCATGTTGGTAGAGCTCCACATCCCCTATGGTTACTTTATCTATTGACACTCATTCCATTTAATTATGTCATTATCTATTTGAAAACCTACTGTCATGAAGCCATTTGAACACTCAATAAAAATGCTCTTGGGGGTGTCTTATAAATTTAATTAGATTCCATTTTATGTTTTTTTTCAAAGGAATGGTTGTCTATTCTTTATGAACCATTCCTAATAAGTTGACATATCCAATTTACTTGCTAATTTGTGCACCCTATATGTTTTTCCTTGGTTTGGACAAGTATGCACAATTAAATTGATGATATTGTTTTTAGATGACATTGAATCCCTCATAAAATGATTTAAATTATTGGTTTCATGTTTCAAGGTGTTTGGATAGGTCAAATACATCAAAGTTGTAAGAGAAGCACCATTTTATGTTGTAGGAATTTTTTTCACTATTTTCAGAGTCTCCAAGATTTGGTAGTGATCACAGGGGATGATAATAAGTTAATTCCCATGTTTCAAATTTTATTTTTATATCCTCTCATTCCAATCTCATATTCCAAAGCATACTCCATGAGGGTGCAATCATAAGGATCATGCAACCAGTTTACCCTATGACTAGCATTCATAGTCATACATGGTAAATCACATGTGTGAAACCTATATGGCATGTTCACTAAGGTGTGATGAAGTTTATAAATCCTTGGTGTATCTTTGATCAAAATTAAGTAATTAATTTAACATTAAAATGGTAAGAGAGGGATGTTACAGTCATGTTGAACACTTTCACACAGTCTGCCATGGACATATTCATATACAAGTGCCATGGAGGGGAAATTTTATGTTAAAATGAAGTTTTGAATTTTTATAAATATTAAAAATTTGAATGGAATCCATTTTATAATTTAGACGAGGTATAATAATTATTAAAATATCATAAACCATGAGTATAGTTCATAACTCTACTCACTACTTGTAAGTAACTCAGAATGCACCTACAAGTGCCCTCATAGAAATCAATCGTGTTGCAAAGGAGTACTTGAAATGATCAAAGGAGTATTAAAAATGAAGATAGTCTATTTGAAATTTTTGAGATAGGAAAAAAAACCATTTCAAATTCAAATATAATACACACTTCCCATACTCACATTGTTGCTTGTGTATGAAAATGGCCACCTACAAGTGTTAGCATAGAGCTTATAAGTGTTTTGAGGCATTGAAACAAGTGATGAAATATTCATTGGAAGCCCTAAAATATTATTTTGACCATTAAAAGACTATTTGATGGTCAATTTTACCAATTAAATTTGGAAACCATGTTCAAGGGGAAAATGACTGGTTCAGGGACATTTTTCCCAAAATTGGCAAACTAGAGTTTTAGGCCCTTTTTTGGGTATCATCATATAGAGTTATATTGGTTTCTAACACCTAAATTCATTGGAAATATATAATATAGGTCTATTTATTTACAAAATAAGATAGGTTATTGATTTGAAGAGATTGGTTTCCAAAAGGTCCCAAGTTGCCTTTTAAACATTGAAATTCCACAGTGTTGTATACAACAGGATGAATCAATAGCATTTTAGGCCTAATGAGTAAAGTGGATTCTTGGAACTAGGTTGGAATGAATTTTTGCACTAGGATATACAAATTTTGTAAATATAAGCATCAATTTAGGTATGGAAGATGGTTTGCATCAATTAGTGAAAGTAACAGTTCGTACAAGTGGCCTGAGCATATTCATCTATAACCAACATAAGGTTCGAGCTGAGAAGGTACTTATTTATTGAAATATTTGAGTGTTAGGAATGTTTAATAGTTTTTAAATTAATTTAAAGATTCCTCAAATGTTTTAAGTGTCTTAATAATAAAAAATGATGGTATTTAAAGCTCATAAAACCTATAGGTTATTCATCTACAACCTGCCTATAGATGCTCATAAAACTCTCAAAATGAACTTGGGGAATGATGGTCTCTTAGAGCTCATATAAGCTACCTGTATGAGGTTTATTGAGTTATTACAAGGGTTTTAAATGATATATTACAATCTCCAAGGGAAACCAATAACTATGAGACTCCATGTTGTCATAACACAGTCAACTGTAGTTGAGTATGACACAGGCAGAAAATAAAGAGATTATGTTTTTGATGAGGTCTAGCATAATAAAGTGAAAAAGTGGGTACAAAAAAAATTCAATTTCACTTGATAAACTCTAAGGGTCTGAAAAACATTAATTTTAATCACAAATTAGACAAGCATACCTATAGGTGTCCCCTCTAAGGCAAAAACACAATCAAAAAATGCATACGGTCTTGAGGGCTAGGCAAAGTGTATGGAGAGGTAACTAGAAGTTAGAGTGATGAATGGAAAGGAAATAAATACATCATGATTAGGAAGGTATAAATATACTCTTATCATACACCAATCAATAAAATAAAGGGTTCTGGATAAGTATCACATAGTCCTTATGAAAATCCTACATACACGTCCACTTCACACAAGTTTGTTTTGGATGTTGAGAGAGTTGAGGGGTCAAATGAAATAATATAGGGCTGAATTTTTTTTTATGAGTATAAATAACTTTGAAAATACCATAAAATAGTCACCATTATATGAATAAATAGGGGAGATCCCTCTATTTTGTCTTAGACAAAGGGCACTCTCCTCATGCATAAATCTTGCAGTCCTTAAGATGGGAAATAAAGGATGAACCAGGAGTTATTTTGACATTTAAGGAAGGTGTGGAAAGCTGAGGAACATCCAAACCAACATGATAAATAACATACAAAAGGATTAATCCCATCTTGGAGGTCTAGACCCTCAAACTTGCAGGTAGGCCTACTAGGCATGGCTAGGCCTAGAAGCCAAATAAAGGGTCATATTCATTTCCAAAATAGGTAGATATTTCCAATAGACTGAGGTATGTTTTTAGGGTCATTTTGGATATGATAAATCTCTTAGTATTTAGAGAGATCACAAATAGTCCATTTTTTAATCTCAAAACTAGCTTAACCATGTAAGAAATGAGAAAACAAGGTTGATAGGCTAGTTTTGAATGCTCATATCTCCTCTAAATATTTTTATAGAAATAAAAGTCATTTGGAGATGTTATAAAGGGTCCTAAAAAACCATGTTGTGAACATTGGATTGAAGGTTGGATGTGAGATCTCTATGAACAAAGCTTAAGAGGTCAAAACTATCTAAAATCCTTAGGAAGAACCCGATTGGGAAAATGAGGTTAGAGGGATATCTAGATGGAAAAATTTGACCAAAAAAGTGATTAAAAATTGTATAGGAATTTTTTAGGATCCTTATTATCCTTTTGAGTTGTACAAAAGGAGTACAAAATAGGTTATTATTTGTTATTTTGTGTGTTATATAGGCTATAGGAGGTTCCAAGAGATTAAAATAAAATATAAGGTAAGATTAGGACTTAAGTAAACTCCCCATATCAATTTCAATCCTTAGAATAACTCCTAAGTGCCTCAAACAGCTGCTTCATTTGAGCTAGTCAAAACTAGCATAGTGATGATAAGGGTGAAAAACTTCAAGTGAGATAATTTTATGGTGTACATGATGCCTCTAAAGCTATGGAGGGTCTTGAAAAGTGTAATCCACTAATTTTTAATAATTTTCATGGAAAATTGATGCTTTTTGGAAGCTAAGTGCTAAAGGTGTGTGGAAGAGGAGTTATCTTAGACTCTAGATGGTAATGGCTCATTCTCAACTGATTCCATATGACTAGGACTGAAACCAATGCATGGAGAGGCATGTATAAAATCCTTCCCCCTCATTCCAATAATCATACCTATCCCTAGTTAGTTTTGGGATTTTTAAACAGAGGTGAATAATGAAGGAAATTTTGTGAGCCATCAAAGCTAATTTCATGCCACTTGTCATGAGTTTAATGAATTAGATGGATATTTGTACTTCCTAACCTTACATGGTTCATTTAACATCTTCTTCTCATGCATATTTAACTCCTTTTCTCAAATTAACAAGTGTCATTTTAACCTTTGGACTTCTCTCTTCTCATCTCTCTCTCAAGTTCTATAGGAATTGGCAATTTTGGCCTTTATAAATGGCAAAGCCTTGCTCATTTACATACCATTTGATAAATAAGACTACTAATTTTTATCTCTTACATAATTTTTCATTATTTTTTTACTTGAATGATGGATCTTTCTTAGTGAAGACTATGGATTCTTTAGCATGTTGTCTCATTCTCTCACCTATTTGTAGCTTCTTCTTGTCGATCATGTGAAGTGTTATAAGAAGTGTCAAGGTTTAAGTGATTTAACATATCAATTAGTACCATTCAAGGCCTATTTTCTATCCCTCCTAGCCTAAACATTCATCCATAACCTTATAATGAGACATTGATGTGAGAAGATTCAAATTGGAGAAGTGTATGTTTGATTATGTTGTTCCCAAAATCTATCACTTGTTTTTGTGGACAACATGTCAATCATTTTGGTCCTACAAGCCAAAATGCTCTCTTTATTTCTCAAAAATGTTCTAAGCAGTCAATTTTTTCAATCACATGAGCCTTTTCAGCTAAGGAAATCATAGGTTCAAATGGCGTGCTTTCGCAAGGAAAAGCTCAAAAAACTTAAGGCATTTCCTAAAAATTGTAAGGATGGTTCAATGCTGAGGTTCAATCAAAAAGGTTCAATGGTGGGGTTCAAATATATGGAATAAACCATTGAACCATTAAACTATTGACCCATTGAACTCTAAAAGATTCAGAGTTCAAAGGTTTAACGAGTTCAATGAGTTCAACAAGTTCAAAGGTTCAACAATTTTAAAGAGTTCAAAGGTTCGAAAGGTTTGAGCAAAAGGTTCAAGTGAATGGTTCAAGTGGAAGATTATAGAAGAAGGTTCAACCAAATGGTTCAAAAATTTAGTTCAATGACACATTGAACTCCTAAAGAAGGCTAAGTGAACATGGCTCTTTGCAAAACATTGAACCACCAAACCGTTGAAACTTTAAACCATTGAACCATTGAATCGATGAACACTAAAAGGTTCAAAGGTTCAAGGTTCAAAATGGTTCAAGTAACTAGTGACATCCCCATAGACATCAAATTTAGGGTAATGAAATAACCATTGATTTTCAAAAGATGCAGACCTGGGAACAAACTCAACGATCCAATGAGGAAGAAGCCGAAGGAGCTAGCAAAAAGTGAGAGGATAGCCCCAAGAGCTTAGATCACTAGGAAGAGACAAATGTAGCAAGGAAAGAAAGAATGATATAGATAATCTAGTAATATCTGTAAAAGAGTTATTCTAATAGGTGGAACAGTCCACCAAGTGGATCTCAGAGAGCACAAGCATTCAATGGTGCGGCCTATTTTTCTTCATTGAGTAAAATTGAATGGGTAGCCGTGTAAGTATCTTAAAGATGACTAGGCAGCCCATGATTTGGAGAAGACATTTGATATGATTCAAAATGCCAAAGTTAAGGCTGATAAAATACTCTAGCATGGCCCCTTCATAGAACTTCCCCTATCCAATGCATTAAATGCAGCATGGGCCATTTCATGAAAACAAACACCCAAGTCTTTCTTTGGATGTTATATATTGTAATCTCTTCATTTGTAAGAGGGACATCTCTTAGTTATTAGAAGCGAAACTTTACCCAAATTGAAAGGCATTCTTGAGACTTTGAGCTCAGATTGTTAATCATATTTTATCAAGTGAATGAGAAAGCAAGTGACCTTTCAGACTTTGTGTTGAAATAGCTTGTGTTATCTAGGAAATTATTCTTGTGTCTTTTTCCTAAATACAGTCTTGTCCATTTAATCAAATAAGTAGAACAAGTAGAAATAATATGGAAGATGTCCTGAAGTTGACTGTGGGAAACTTTTTGCTGCCATAATTGTCTTTAGTCTGTGTATTTTGTGTTTCAGTGTAACGGATATTGGAGAGACTTTGAGCTCCCCTTATCCTTCATAATCTTTTAATCTGTTGTAGTTTTAGGTGGAGACTTTGAGCTGCACTTCATTATACTATGTTTTCATCCTAAATCAGTGGGAGAAATAATGAATGACTTTGTGCTTTCATAAGTTTCTTGTGGTTATAATTACTACATGGGAAGTCTTCCTACTATTTACTGAACATCATTTTTGAAAGAAGATAAATGCCTTTATTAATTAACAATAATTCTCCTTTAATTTGTGAACATCATCTCTAAAAAAAGAGAGATGGATGGTATGATTTCACCCCTAAGTCTATTTTCAATTCATATTAATATATTATAGTTTATAGGTAGGCTCCCCTTGTTGAGAGGAGAGATTTATCTCATCATGCTATGGTAGATATACCCATTTTGACGTCAGTTAGTTGATGAAAAAATATTCACCCAACATTTTTTGGTGACTATGTTAAGGAAGAACATGCAATTTGAAGCCTCATGCTACAAATTGAAGTTATTCCAGCTCTTTTTCATTTCCATTCTACACTCTAGCTGATCCACCGTACATGGAAAGCTAGAGAGCTCAAGGTATTGTTGACCCTGTATTTATATTGGTATAGTATAATAATTTTGATCTTTTTTGTCCACTATCTTGCCTTCAGTGATCCAAGAGTTTTCCTCCTACAAACGTCAGGTCTCTATTACCAGGCAAAACCTCTCTTTCCTCTACTAGTAGAGCTTTATCCATACATATCCCACACAATTTTATTATCCCTCCTTTCCATCATCGTATCATGGCAGCCCAAGGTCCTTGGAGTAACACTATTGGCCCTCTCAATCTAACCCCACCTTTACATGAACTACCCTATAATTTAAGGAAGAATTTTCACAAGTTCTATGGTGATGGGAGAGTTCATCCTGATGAGCATATTGTAGCTTTCTACATAGCCTATGGTGTGATAGGTGTTGAATATAAAGACATAGCAATCAGACTATTTGTATAAACATTACAAAGCACTACAGTAGATTGGTTTTATCATCTGCAAGCTCAGACTATAACTGACTGGAACACTCTCAAGGCCAAATTTGAGGCTAGATTCAAACCTATAGAAGATGCACATGCCCTATTAGCTCAGCTTACACAAATGAAGAAGGAGCCTCATGAGCCTATGCAAGACTTCATTGCTAAATTTGATAAGCTGAGGAACATGATTCCTATAATTGCTCAGCCAACACCTAAAAATCTTAAATGCTTCTTCATCAATTCTTAGCTTTTTAAAGTGAGTTTTCTATTGAGGCAGGTTGGTCATATAGATCTTGCTGCAACTCATAGTTTGGCCACTGAGGTTGAAGATGATATTATCTTGGTAGGAAAGATAAGAATATATCCTAAAAAAAATAAATCTTCATCTTCTAAAAAAATTTCTACAGGCATCATTGATCCTATGGTACAAAAGCTAGAAAATGAATTGCTAGCTCTGAAAAAGTAAATGGCACAAGGGATGTCTGCTCCTCCTTCTTATTAGGATATACCAAGGAGGATGTTTCCCAACTAGTCATATCAAGGTAATGCTACCAAAAATCAAGGGCAACCAAATCATCTTCCTTCCCCATAGGGGAAGGTTGCCATTGAAGTAACACCGGCTAACTCAGCAGTTGGTTATCTTGAAGTTGAACATGATTTCTATTTTCAACCTAAGTTAGACCAAGAAGATGACTCTAATCTCTTCATAGAAGGGGAAAAATAATTAGCTAGTGACTTCAACATTGGTTTCTTGAATTACCAAGGTGAAGCTAGAAGTAAGGGATAAGTGTTTGATGGATCATGCATTATATTTACTAGGTCCCAGAACTAGTCAAATCAACAAGCTGATAAGGGAAAATTAGTGAAAGAATCTCAACCAACAATCTCAATTACTAAATGAGGGAATTCTCTACCCTTCTAATCAAAGGACCCAGTGATCAATAAAAAAGTAAGTACCTCAAACAATCTTGTACCTTCTGCTTCAATTTCTCAAACTAGTACCACACCGAATAAAACCCATAATGATGGACTTCATTCCTTTATTCCTAGTCCTTTTCAGTCATTTGATATAATTGGCCATACTAAGAAGACCAAGATCCAAATGACTGAGTTTGAATACTTATAAGATAACCCTGAGCAGTTAGATAGATTGGTTGAATGTATAAAGAACAAAACTATCCCTACATGACAAGATGTTTCAAAGGTAACTCATAATCCCCCAAAGAACACATCTACCTAAAACAATCTTGTCATTACTCCTCCTAATGCCCCTGGGATAATAGAACCTTTCTATGTTTCCATGTTGATAAATGGTCATAAATTGAGCAACTGTATAATAGACTTTAGAGCCTCTGACAATGTTATTCCCACCAAGGTAGTAGACTCTCTCAGTCTCACTCTGACTAAAATTTTTGAGAGATGTTTCTCCATGGAAAACAAATAAGTGCCACTTTTGGGTCAGATCAAAGATGCCCAATTTGCATTTATGGCCTTCCTAGAAAAGAGGATTAAAATGAAAGTCTTGGTGGATGATGTTCTAGCTTCCTATGGCATTCTACTTGGATGAAATTTATGCAAGGATGTTGGTGAAGAAGTAAACATGGACCTATCTAAGGTGTGGATACCTGTCAAGGGCATCATGCAAAGGATGCTTCCTAAGAAGGAGTCAAAATACATTGTCACTCAAACATCAGAACCTAAACCTCAAATTCTATTTGAATCCTCAAGAAATGGTAACTACTTTCTATCCACTAAAGATGTTTCTATTTCATCAGATGAAATTTTACTGAGTGATAATCCAAAAAAATTAGATAGGAGATCAAAAGAATTGGTAGAGCATAGTCTAGGTGAAAAAGAATCCTCCCTCCCTGACCAAGAGAAATCTTTAAAGAGATTAAATTTTAATGATGTTTGGATTCTAGAATTTGATGGCAGCTGTTGTTCTACCAATTTTAGAGCTAGGATTATTTTGATATCTCCTCAGGGAGATATTTTTACCCTATTCATATAAGTTACAATTCAGTAATACCAACAACACCCCTGAGTATGAATCTTTGTTGCTCAGATTGAAAGCTACTCAAGCTTAAGGTGTTAAGCTTCTTCACACTTGAGGAGATATTGAATTGGTGGTTTGTCAGGTGAAAAACTTATATCAAACCAAGAATGAAAGATTGCGACATTATCACAATCTGGTATGGCAGTGCATTGAAAGTTTTGATGCTTTTAGTATTTTTGCAGTGCCCAGATAATTCAATGATTAAGCAGATTCATTGGTTGTCTCTGTGACCCTCATGGTTTCTCATAAATATTTCAAAGGGAACAAGTACACTATTAAACTGGTCTTTTGACCAAGTGTACCTAATAATTCCAACCATTGGCAAGTATTTAATAGTGATAACCAAATCATTACTTTTATGGAATACATGGATAGCTTTGTGGAGCTTTATGGAATACATGGATTCAAAAACTTGTGAAGAGTTCCTCCAACTCAAAGGGAATAAAATCCTAAAGGATGTGGTTTCTCTTGAGAAGCTCTTTGATAAGCATGATAGGTTTATCAAGAAGCAACAAATGGAGTCAAGTTTCTCCAAGGGGTTTGATCAAATAAATTTGAGTACAAAAGAAAATCCCAAAATAGTCAAAATTGGGAATTGTTGCACTCCTGATGAAAAGCTCAAATTCATTACTCTTCTTCATCATTACATTGATGTTTTGGCTTATTCTTATGATGATCTGAAATCTCTCAAGCTTGAAGAAATTTGGCACAAAATTTCTCTCAAGGTTGGGTCATTACCCACAATCAGAAAAAAAAAGGTAGTACAATCCTAGGATATCAGGTACCATTCTTTTTGAGATCCAAAAAATGTTAAATACAAGGATAATTTTTCCAATCCATCACTCCACCTAGATTGCGAACATAGTCCCTGTGAGAAAAAACAATGGAGAAATTTGCCTCTGTGTTGATTTCATAAATCTAAATCAATCTTCTCTATAGGAAAACTACCCCTACCCACCATAGATCAAGTACTATAGATAGTGACTGGTTTATAGATGTTATCAATGTTAGATGGTTTTTAGGGTATAATCAAGTGAAAGTTAGTGAAGTAGACCAACATAAGACCGCTTTCACTACACCTTGGGGCACCTTTACATATCAGAGAATGCCTTTTAGTTTGATCAATGCTGGCACCACCTTCCAGACATCAATGGATCTTGCCTTCAGAAATGAAATGGGGAAGTTCATTGTGGTATATCCTAATGACTTGACCATCTTTTCCAAACATCATCCTGATCATGTGCATCATTTACAATAAGTGCTGGAATGATGTTGATAGAATGGCATTTCCCTTAATCTTAAGAAATTGGTTTTTGGGGTTACAGAAGGGAAACTTCTCAGTCACACTGTATCACGAGAAGGTATAAAGATCGACTTATAAAGATTCAAATCCATCCAAGAGCTTACTCTTCCTACTGGTAAGACAATAGTTCATTCTTTCTTTAGAAAGGTGAATTTTTTATGAAGGTTCATTCCTGAATTCATAGAAAAGACTTGCTACATTGTTGACATGATGAAGGTTAAAGCTATTTTCTACTAGACTGAAGAATGAAAGTTAGCATTTGAATATATCAAGGAAACTATTACCCATGCCCCAATCCTAGTTTGTCTAGATTATACCAAAGAATTCATATTATACAGCTATGCTTCTGAACACACACTTTCAGCAATTTTGGTTTAGCAGAACAAAGAAGGTGTGAAGTCTCCCATATATTTCATTAGTTTTCCTCTCAAAGCTCATGAACTAAAATATTCAAATATGGAGAAGCATGCTTATGCTATGGTTAAGGCGATAAAACATTTCTGTTTCTACATCCCAAACACACACATTGTTGCTCTGGTGCTTCATACAATAGTAAAGTCCATTTTAACTCAATAGGAGTTTGATACCAAATGGGGCAATTGGATTGCTAAAATTCAAGAGTTTGATTCTTTCATCAAACCTACTAAGCTTGTGTGGTGAAGAGGTCTCTGCCAATTAATTTTTGATAACATACTAGAGGAAATAGGACATAAAGAAATAGAGGTTGAAGACATGCCTATAGTTCTCTTTGTCACTACTATGGATGAGTGGTATTCCAATATCACTCATTTCCTTATCTATGGTGTGTGTCCTACCCACATGTCTCATAAAGAAAAGATAATTGTTAAATTGAAAGATATTAACTATGTCTTATGGGAAAATAGTTTATACAAGAGGAGCCTTGATGGGGTATTTCTTCACTACGTGGATAAAGTGCAACAAAGTAAACTTCTAGAGTCTTTCCATAATTTGGCTTGTGGAGGGCATTTTTTTACACCTATGACTACTCATAAGATTTTACAAGTTAGGTACTATTGGCCTACTCTGTTTCAAGATGCATACATTTGGGCACGTAGGTGTGAGCTATGTCAACAGTTCATTGGGAAACCCAAGTTAGCCGCATTACCTTTCAAGCCAATGGTGATAGAAAAGCCATTTAAATAATGGGGTATTGATTTCATTGGTGCCGTGAACCCATCCTTAAGTGTTAGATATGACTATGTTCTCATAGCCATAGACTATTTTACCAAGTGGGTGGAAGCCATTCTAGTCAAGCATGCTACTTCAGAAGTGGTATATAATTTCCTCAAGGAAAATATTATTTCCTAGTTTGGAGTCCCAACCAAGATTGTAACAGACAATGTTGCCCATTTTTATTCTCATGAGGTTACCCAGTTCTACTACTATTATGGGATTATCCTCTCCCACTCTTCTGACTATTATCTGCAAGGAAATGGTCAAATAGAATTAAGCAACAAGAACATAGTGACCATTATCAGGAAGGTGGTAGATGAAAATCAGAGAACCTAGCATAAAGCATTGTTTGATGCTCTATGGGTAGACATGATATAACCTAAGAGGACAATATGTATGTCACCATTTCAACTTCTGTATGGTTTGAACACAATGATACCAATCACCCTAGAACTACCAACACTGAAGTTGGTGAAGGCAGTTGAAGATCAAACATTTGAAAATTCCATTGATAAGAGGATCATGTGCTTAACTGAACTAGATGAGCAGTGAACTATGGTGGTGGACCGTATTGTTGTGCATCAAAGTGTAGTAAAGAAACTCTTCGACTAGAAAGTAAAGATTTTTTATTTTTAGATTAGAGATCAAGTCTTGTTGTGGGACAAGAGGAGATAACCAAAAGGAATGCATGGAAAATTGGATTCCTTGTGGAGAGGTCCATTCACCATTCATCGATTCAACAGTGAAAATCATTTCTTGCTAAAATATCAAGATGACACGCCATTTTCAATGCCTCACAATGGGTAACATCTGAAGCACTTCAATCCTTAAAGTATTAGATAAGTCTAATTGTACATATGTATAGTCTTTATCTATTTTGTGTTGTTTGCTTCATTTTTTGGCATCTTTTTATTTTTGGATGACATGAATTTGTAGCCCAATGGCATAGATGAAGGCACTTAAAGTCTAGATTCTACTCCCTTCGATCATTTTTACAATTGATAAAAGTTCTCCAACTAGAGCTAGCTGTTGTTCCCAAAATCCATCAGTTGTTTTTGTGGACAACATGTCCATCATTTTGGTCCTACAGGCCAAAATTCTCTCTTTCTTTCTCAAAAATGTTTTGAGCAGTCAGGTTTTTCAATTACATAGGCCTTTTCAACTAAGGAAATCATAGGTTCAAAAGGTAAGCTTTCACAAGGAAAAGTTCAAAACACTTAAGTCATTTCCTAAAAATTGTAAGGATGGTTCAACATCGAGGTTCAATCAAAAAGGTTCAACAGTAGGGTTCAAAGATATGGAATAAACCATTAAACTATTAAACCATTGAACCATTAAACTCTAAAAGATTTAGAGTTTAAAGGTTCGATGAGTTCAACAAGTTCAAAGGTTTAATGAGTTCAAACAGTTCAAAGGTTTGAAAGGTTCGAGCAAAAGGTTTGAGTGAATGGTTCAAGTGGAAGATTCTAGAAGAAGGTTCAACTAAATGGTTCAAAAAATTAGTTCAATGACACATTGAACTTCTAAAGAAGACTAAGTGAATGCGGCTTTTTGCACCATTGAACCATTGAACTGGTAAACACCAAAAGGTTCAAAGGTTCAAGGTTCAAAATGGTTCAAGAGACTAGTGACCAGTGACATCCCCATAAAATTCAAATTTAGGGTGATGAAATAACTATTGATTTTCAAAAGATGCAGACTTGGGAACAAACTCAGTGATCCACTGAGGAAGAAGTTGAAGGATCAAATAGAAAGTGAGAGGATAGCCTTGAGAGTTTAGATCACTAGGGAGAGACAAAATGTAGCAAGGAAAGAGGGAATGATATAGAGAATCTAGTAATATCTATAGAAGAGTTATTCTAGTAGGTGGAGTAGTCCACCAAGTGGATCTCAAAGAACACAAGCATTTAATGGCATGACCTATTTTTATTCATTGAGTAAAGGTGAATGGATAGCTGTGTAAGTATCTTAAAGAGGACTAGGCAACCCATGCTTTAGATAAGACATTTGATATGATTTAAAATGCCAAGTTAAGGCTGATAACCTTCTCCAGCATGTCCCCTACACAGAACTTCCCCTGTCTAATGCATTTAATGTATCATGGGCCATTTCATGAAAACAAGCTTGCAAGTCTTTCTTTGGATGCTGTATATTATAATTTCTCAATTTGTATGAGGGAGATCTCTCAATTATCAGAAGTGAAACTCTGCCCAAATTGAAAGGCATTCTTGAGACTTTGAGCTCAGATTGTTAATCATATTTTATCAAGTGAGTGAGAAAGAAAGTGACCTTTCAGACTTTGTGTTGAAATAGCTTGTGTTATCTAAGAAATTTTTCTTATGTATTTTTCCTAAATATATTCTTGTCCATTTAATCAAATAAATAAAACAAGTGGAAATAATCTAGAAGATATCTTGAAGTCGACTATGGGAGAGTTTATGCTGCCATAATTATCTTTAGTATATGTGTTTTGTGTTTCAGTGTAAAGGATATTGGAGAGACTTTGAGCTCCCCTTATCCTTTGTAATCTTTTATTCTATTGTAGTTTTAGGTGGATACTTTGGGCTGCACTTCATTCTACTATGTTTATGTCCTAAATTAGTGGGAGAAATAATGAAAGACTTTGAGCTTTCATGGGTTTCTTATGGTTACAGTTACTACCCGAGAAGTCTTTCTGCTATTTACTGAACATCATTTTTGAAAGAAGATAAATGCCTTCAATAATTACACAAGAATTCTCCTTTACTTTATGAACATCATCTTTGAAAAAAGAGAGATGGATGGTATGATTTGACCCCTGAGTCTATTTTTAGTTTATATTAGTATATTATAGTTTATAGGGAGCCTCCCCTTGTTGAGAGGAGAGATTTATCTCATCATGTTGTGGTAGATATACCCATTTTGCCTTCAGTTAGTTGATGACAAAATATTCACCCAATAGATTAGTCCTTTATTCTCATGTTTGACATGCATCTAGCTGGAAGTCATCAACTTATTTGGTGTATCACCTCCCTTAGGATAGTTTTCTTTCAATTTTATCTCTCCTTTTTCCCTCACAGAGTTTAGGTGTAGTAGTAATCCAAAGTGGTACATTAAGGGAGCTATCCCTATCTATAGATTCATCTCATTCTTAGGCTAACCCATAGACTAGAGGTGTTTCAATTATGCCACTTGGATGAGGAGAGCTAAGACATTTCCTCAAAGGGTCAAAATCCAAGTGAAAATAGTTTTCTTCATGCTCAATGGAGCTAAGGTCTAAGAGAGTGGGAAGATTGTTGGTGTGTATTTCCTCTAATTATCTTTTAGAAGCAAGAAAGCTAACACCAATGGTGACTCCAAATGATAACTTCATGTTGTAAGCATCCTAGGTATATCTATTTGAAAATTTTGATAATTTTTTATGTTTCCTATGACATATGAGGTTGATATGGATAGCTATGGCCAATACTCTTGTCATGAACCTTCTTATCAGCCTTATTATGAATCACCTTTTACCCTTCAAAAGCCCTATCAAAATGGCTATTAGTCCTACTAGCCATGGAAGCCCTATATCCCTTCATTTACCTCTCCATATAGATACCATGTTATTAGACAACCCTATGAGGAAGGTTACCAAGAAACCTATTAAGAAACACCTCTCTATCATTCCCAATATGAGCCCTATCATTCATACCATGATGCTTATCAGCCTCGAGAGTAATCTTATGAGTTATTTCATATGAAATCAAATGATTCCATGGATTATAAACAAACATATTATTGGAAAGGTATAGCTCTTACTCATGCAAATGTTTGTCCTAATCAATCTAAGAATTCACTTCCTTATGAGCATACTAGTGATTTTTTATTTCCTAAATCCTCTCCCAAATTCTCTCCTTCACCTTCAACTACATTTCATATTTCATATCCTTCACATGAGTCCATCTATCAACCTTCCACCTCACCCCTTCTTGAGGAAGAGCCTATCTAGAGAGAAGTAAGTGAAGAAGAGCAAGTTCAATTCATGGCTGATCAAGAAGATCTCATGAGTTAATATGAGGAAGAAATAACCATATGTAATCACCTTGGTGAAAAAAAGAACAATCCAAAAGTTGATGCCTCCATATTTGAAGGTATATGTGTCTATGAAGTAGACTCTACTGCCTCCATTTTTGAGGGGATGTGTATCCATAAGGAATGTGGCCAAGACTTGAAGAGAGATGTATTTGAAGATGACTCTATGTCTAATCATGATGTCATGGATAAACATATCAAGCATGAATATGAATGTGTTATAAAGGATGGATAACAAGGTCAAATAACTCCTCAAGAAGTGGTAGTCCTAAGAGAGTCTCATGAGACCAAGGTAAAGAAAATAGCTCTTGAAGATGACATTCATGAAGAAGAAGATTTATGGAAAAAGGTCAATGCCATATGCAAGGAATTTGATAAGTTGGGTAAAGATTTTACTTCTCCAAAATATTTCACATCTAATAAAAAGTTTGATGATTAGTCTAATAAACATGATCTTGAGTGTTCAATCAAACATAAAGATGAAGCTCATTCTACTAGTCAAGAACTTGCTGTCATGAAGCCATTTGATGATGCTAGTGTACATGAAGTTGTAGACATTGATAATGATGTCAAGAAAGATATTTTGGTACCTAAAATACATTCAAGAGATCCATATAAGGTAAAAACACATGCATAATGTCAAAACATGGTGAAATAACTCTTGGTGCTTCTAAACATCAAGCACATTATGCCAAGGATGAGAGCAAGGTTGAAAGGACTATCATATTTTCAAACTTGCACATCAAAGGATAAGTACATGAGAAGGTTGAGAATTTTTGGATGAAAAAAGAGTCCATTTCCATAGTTAACCTATTTGGATCTACTTGGTTCTTAGTCAACCTCATGCCAGTGAAGTTGCAAAACACCATGAAGAAGATGGAGGCATCAATGCTAAAGGTCAAAAGGCTACATGTCTCACTAAATACTTCACATCATGAAGAAAGGAAGGTTTAAAAATTTCCATTTGATCCAAGGAGGATGCAGGTTTAGTTTTTGGTTGTACATAGTTGTTTTCTTTTTTCTTTCCTAAGTGCTTTGAGCACATATGTGTCTTGTTAGTGTGTTTACTTTACTTTGTGTCTGTCATGTGTTTTGTGTGGTTGAGGTAATTAGTTGTCTTATAAAGATGTAGCTTATTGTCAATGGTAAAATTCCTCTTATTTGTTTCAGAATTTAGATGACTCCCTAAGCCCATGGACTGATAAGGCTATTGGTCTAGTTAGTATCATAGGCATACTACCCCTATGAGTCACCAAATTGTTGACCAAATATGACCCTGTAGGTTAAATTGGGATACCTATAGGTAAAATAATAGATTTTTTAGGTGTTTATGGGTATAATTTTATACCATGAGATGTATTATAGGTTAATTTATGTCATTTAATGTTATATTAGCCTTGGTCCTTAGTTATTTTAATCCTTTTAGTCCTAAGAATCATTTTGAGGTCAGAAAAGGAGCATTTAATGAATTGTATGACCTGTTTTGGAAATGTGAAGGTTTAAAAAGGTTATTTCACATGTATTTTATCCAATTATCCATTATTAAACTATTATTAACTAATAAGTGGTAGGTTCCTTAGAAAAAAGGCAATTTTCTTAGAAAAAAGAGGATTTTTAATGAGGTGTATGAACTTGTATGACATCCTATAGTTGATGAAACATTAGGAGTGTAAATTGGTCTTCCATAAACATTTTTTAGTGATAAATTTAATCATAATATCAAATAAACTAATAAATCCACTTATCTCTCCTTTCACTAGGCTTGGCAAGTGAGAATGGCCTTCAAGTTTGTACTTGGTACGATCAGCAAAAGAGGTTTCAAGAAAAATTATCTTGGGGGTGTCTTATAAACTTAGTTAGATTAAATTTTATGTTTTGTTTTAGAGTAATGGTGGTTTATAATTTATGAACCATTCCTAATAAGTTAACCTATCTAATTTGCTTGTTGATTTATGCACCCTATAGGTTTTTCCTTTGTTTAGACAAGTCTGTACAATTTACTTGCTAATTTTATATTTATATGATTTTGAATCCCTCATAAAATTATCAAAAATTTTGGTTTCATTGTTCAAGGTGTTTGGATAGGTCAAATACATCAAAGTTGTAAGAGAAACACCATTCTATGTTGTAGGCAAACTTTTCACTATTTTAAGAGTCTTCAGGGTTTGGTAGCGATTCCAGTGGATGATAATAACTTAATTAAAATATTTAAAATGATATTTTTATCTCCTTATGTTCCAAATAATTATACATGAGGGTGTAGTCATAAGAATCATGCAACCGGTTTACCCTATGACTATCATACATAGTCAGTCATGGTAAATAAAGTGTGTGGGACCTATATGACATGTTCACAGAGGTGTGATGAAGTTTTTAAAGGCTTGGTGTATCATTTATCAACATGAAGTAATGAATTTAACATTAAAATGGTAATATATGGTTTTTATAGTCATGTTGAACACTTTCACATAGTCTTCTATTGACATATTCATCTATAAGTGCCATGGAGGGGAAATGTCATTTTGAAATGAAGTTTTAACTTGTTATAAATCTTAAAAAGTTGAAGGGAATCCATTTTATCATTTTTATGAGGTAAAATTGTTGTTAAAAACTCATAAACCATGAATATAGTTCATAACTTTGCTCACTTCCTATAAGCAACTAAGAATGCACCTACAGGTGCCCTCATAGAAATCAATCATGTTGAAAAGGAGTACTTGAAATGATCAAAGGAGTATTGAAAATGAAGAGAGTATATTTTAAAATTTTGATATAGGTTAAAAAACATTTTAAATTCTAATTCAACACACACTACCCATACTCACATTGTTGCATGTGTATGAAAATGACCACTTACAGGTGTTAACAGAGAGCTTAAAAGTGTTTTAAGGCATTGAAATAAGTGATGAAATATTCCTTGGAAGCCCTAACATATGGTTTTGAACATGATATGAATATTTTAGGTTAAATTTTGCCAATTAAAGTTGGAAACCATGTTCAAGGGGAAAATGACTGGTTCAAGGACATTTTCCCAAAATTGGCAAAATAAAGGTGTAGGCCCGTTTTTGGGTATCATCATACAGAGTTATATTGGGTTATAAGACCTTAAAATACATTAATTGGAAAGATATCATATATGCATCTTTATTTTTAAAATAATATAGGTTTTTGAGTTGAATATATTGGTTTTCAAGAGATCCCAAGTTGGCTTTTAAACATTGAAAGACCACAGTGTTTTATACAACAGGATTAATCAATAGAATTTTAGGCCTAATGAGTAAAGTGGATGCTTGGAACTAGGTTAGAATGTCTTGTTTCACTAAGATGTAAATATTTTGGTAATATAAGTATCAAGATAGGAATGGAATATGGTTTGCATCCATTAGTGAAAGTGACAATCCGTACACATGCCCTGAGCATATTCATCTACAACCAACTTAAGGTTCAAGATGAGAACGTGACTATTTCTTGTAATGTATGAGTGTTAAGCCTTGTTTAATAGTTTGGATAGTGATTTAAATCTACCTCAAAGTTTTGAAGTGTACCAATAATAAAACATGATTGTCTTTAAATCTCATAAACACTTACATGTTATTCACCTATAGCCTACCTATAGATGCTCATAGAGCTCTCAAAATGAGCTTGGGGAATGATGGTCTATCAGAGCTCATAAAACCTTCTTATAAAAGGTTTAATTAAATCTTTAAATGGTTTATAAGGATATATTACAATATCTAATGGAAACCAACACCTATGAGACTCCATGTTACCATAACATAGTCAACTATAGTTGACTATGACATAGGCAAAAAGCAAAGAGACTATGTTTTTGATGAGGTCTAGCATAAAAAAATAAACAAGTGGGTAAAAAAAATGTCAATTTTAAATAATATACTCTCAAGGGATCACAAAAATTACTTTAAATCTCAAATTAGATAAGCATACCTATAGGTGTCCCCTCTAAGGAAAAAATACACTCTAAAAATGCATACAATCTTGAGAGCTAGGCAAAGTGTATGGAGGGGTACCTAGAAGTTAGAGTGATGAATGGAATATAAATACATACATAATACTTATTAATGTATAAATATTATCATATAATAAATAAATCAATAAAATAAAGGGCCCTAGATAGGTATCACACAATCCTTATGAAAATATTGCATACACAGTCCTCTTCACACAAGTTTGTTTTGGATGTTGAGAGAGTTGAGGGGTCAAATGACATAATAGAGGGCTGAATTTTTTTGTATGATATATAAATAAATTGTATAATACCATAAAAGAGTCATGATTATCTCAATAAATAGGAAAGTGCCCTCTATTTTGTCTCAAATAGAGGGTACTCCCCTCATGCATAAATCCTATAGTCCCTAAAATGAGAAATAAAGGATGAACCAAGAGTTGTTTTGAAATTTAAGGAATATGTGAGAAGATAAGGAACATAAAAAAAACATTATAAATATCCTAAAAAATAAGGAATCCCATCTTGGAGGTCTAGACCATCAAACTTACAGGCAGGCCTACTATTCATGGCTAGGCCTAGAAGCCAAATGGAGGGTCATACTCATTTTCAACCTTGGTAGAGATTTAAAATGGATTGAGGCATGTTTTTAGAATAATTTTTTATGATAAAAATGTCTCGGTATTCAAATAGATCACAAATAGTCCATTTTTGTGCTCAAAACCAACTTAAGCATGCAGGGAATGAGAAAATAAGCTTGATAGGCTAGTTTTGAATGCTCATATATCCTCTAAAGATTTAAATGGAAATAAAATAAATTTTGAGATGTTATAAAGGGTCATAAACAACCATTTTTTGGAATTGTATTGAAGATTGGATGTGATATCTCTATAAACAAACCTTAAGAGCTCAAAACTATCTAAAACCCTTGCAAACCCTTGGGAAGGATCTGATTGGGAAAATGAGGTTGGAAGGCTATCCATATGGAATAGTTTAACCATTAAAGTGCTTGAAAATTTAAAATTACTATTTCAATCTCCTTTCCATCCTTTTGAGTTGTATGGAATTGTACTAATAGAGTACAAAATAGGGTATTTTTGACTATTTAGTGTGTTGTGTAGGTTTTAAGAGCTTCCAAGAGATTAAAATAACATGGAAGGGAATATTATGACTTAAGATAACTAAAAAAATCAATTTAATTCTTTTTAAAAACTCCTAAGTTCCTCAACCAACTACTTTATCTTGGCCAATCAAAATGGGCATAGTGACCAAGCTAGTGAGAAGGGTGGAAAGCTTCAATTGAGCTAATTTTAAGGTGTACCTAATGCCTATAAGGACATAAAGGGTATTGAAAAGTGTCATAAACTCTATTTTATTAATTTCCATTAAAAAATTAAGCTTTTGAGAAGCTAAGCATATAATGTGTGTGGAAGAGGAGTTTTCTTAAACTACAGATGGTAATGGCTCATTCCTAGATGATTCCAGATGACCAAGACTAAAACCAATGCATGAAGAGGCATGTATAAAATCTTTAAATCTCATTCCAATCATAAGACCTATCCCTAGTTAGTTTTTGGATGTTCAAATAGAGGTGAATAATGAAGGCAAATTTTTGAGCCAACATAAGGAATTTCATGCAAATTTTCATGACTTTCATGACTTGGATGGACATTTGTACTTCTTGACCTTACATGGTTAATTTAAAATCTTATTCACATGCATATTTAACTCCTTTTATTATCGTAACAAGCATATTTTTTACCTTTGGACTTGTCTCTTCTCCTCTCTGTCTCAAGTTCTATAAGAACTAACCATTTTGGCCTTTGTAACTCATGCTCCACCTAAGTATGGTGAAGCCATACTCATTTGAATAACATTTGATCAATAGGAATACTGATTTTTACCTCTTATATAACTATTCATAATTTTTTTACTTTAATGATGGATCTTTCTTAGTAAAGGCTATAGATTCCTTAGCATCTTGTCTCATTCTCTCACCCATTTTCAACTTCTTCTTATAGATCATGTCAGCTGTATAGGAAGTGTCAAGGTTTAAGTGAGTTATCCTATTCATTAGTGACATTAAAGGCTTATTTTTTATATTTCTTAGCCTAAACATTCATCTATAAGCTCATAATGAAACATTGATGTGAGAAGACTCAAATTGGAAAAGTGTATGTTTGATTAGTCCTTTGTTCTCATGTGTAACATGCAACTAGTTGGAAGTCATCAAATTATTTGGTGTATCATCTCCCTTAGGATATTTTGATTTCAAATTTTTCTCTCCATTTTACCTCAAAAAGTTTAGGTGTAGTATTAATCCAAAGTGGTACATCAAAAGATCTAGCCATATATAGATATGCATCTCATTTTTAGGCTCACCCATAGCTTATAGGTGTTTCAATTATGCCACTTGGATGAGGAGAGCTAAGACATCTCCTCAAAGGGTGAAAATCCAAGTGAAAATAGGTAGGTGGAATATCTAGTAGGCACATGGAATTCAAATGTGAGTGTGACCTCAATGTGCTTTTTAGATACTTTGACGGTAGATGGAGTATATAACAAGCACATCAAGGTCATCTATAAGCCTGCCCTCCATGTGATTTCTATATAATTTGGGAGTGCCTCCCTTTCATCCTTTTCATATCATATTATCCCTCTATTTAAGGGCCCCACCTATAACATCCTAAATTATCCATGGGTATTACCAAATCGGTGAATGTCCAATGCTCATGGATGGGCTAACATTCATCAACATCATGTTAATAAAAACAAAAATGGTTAAGCCAAACAACAATAGTTAAGGAAAATAATAATTGAAAAATATATGTTAATATCCATTAAATAGTGACTTGTTACTTACACACCTTTCCCCTATTCAAGGACTATACTAGTTCTCCTTTTCCAATACACTATTCTTCCTATACCTATTCAAGAGCCCGTTAGCTAATAATGCAAATGATAAGAGTCAAGCAATTGAAAGTAATTAAGACAAGTAATAGGTATGAAGTAAAATGAAATGTTAACCTCAAATTGTCATTACTTATTCATTCAGTCAATCATTCATCATCCCTCCATCAATGGGTCTGACTTACTACATATTTTATTTTGAGCTCGTGTTGAACATACTAGCTATTTATTCTCATAATTGAGGACGTAAAATTTAAAGCCTATAATTGAAGGGAATATGGGCTAGTAAAATGGATGGAGGGGAGGAGGTTAGATGGGGTATCTATCATGAACCTAGAGGTTAACTATTATTGTGACCTCCACGTGCATGCTAGATACTCTAAGGGTAGATGGAGTATCGAGCAAGCACATGGAGGTCAACTATTAGTTGACCTCCTTGTGATTGTTAGATACTCTAAGGTTAAATAGAGTATTTAGTAGGCACATGGATTTCAAATATCAATGAAACCTCTATTGCATGTTGGATACTTTAAGGGTCCCTCCCCTTGTCTATTCCATTGGTATGTTATCCCTCCGATTATGGGCCCCAATTATGATATAATCGATTGCTTCCATGCCTTTACTCTATTTCATTTCTTATTTTTCATTATCCTATTCCCTTTCAACCTCTAGATGAGATCATGTGCCCATTACTTGGTTCCATAATTATGCACTAAATTTGTATGAGTATCTCAAAGGAGGCATTTACTATATTGGCTAGTTACTACAATGAATTAGTTTTTTTGCATTGTTGAATTTTGAAGCCCGTTTAATCTTGGTTATCATGGAGAACATTGTAATTTTTAAACTTGTATTGTATTGTATTTAAAATTTTATAATTTATAGTGTGCAACATTTTATTTTTTCACTAAAATTGATAAAAAATCTTAATTTAAATATTATTATTTATCTTTTGACAATTGAATATATTATGTTGTGTATTGATGTCATGTTTTGGGATCATTCGATGTAACCTATAATTTATTACATGACGGTGGTGGAGGTAATAATGAAAGATTTTAATTTTTTTTCCATTTTACCATCATAACATATTTATAACCCTATTTTGATATCCAATTTATTATTGTACTCGATATTTTATTCTTTCTTGGATATAATTATTGAAAAAGTTTGATATCTTGTTTATTTACCCCATAGTTATCCAATTTGTGTGAGCAATATTAAATAAAATTTTCAATCAATAGATATGAATGTCCTCACTCTGAATACACTCCCTCTTACCTATAATTTTATGCCTTTCTTCTTTGGCCATGGTAGAAGAAAAAAATAGGAACACTACATATCGAAGTAAGTATTTTTATTTTACTAGATATTTTTAATTGATCAATCATAATATAATATGTTCACATGATGGGTTTAAAAATCCTTAAATGTATAAATTCGACATATAATGCACTGCACATTTATCATAAATATATTAGATATATAAATTGGTCACACAATATGGACAATGCATTGCACTTATATCCCTTCCATAAACATGCTATGCATATAAACAATTGTGGATTTGTTTGCTTCTCTATACATGTGTGTATGCCTTTATTATTATTAAAATTTTATTTGAATTATTATATATTTCTCTAATATAATTTATATGAAGTGGTGTGTATGTAATCTTATCAATCGATTCTGTGACTATTCTTGACCAAAAACATGGTTGTGCTATTTTTCACTCATTGGAAGCTGCATTGTCTCTAATAAAGTTACATGGCACAAATAATTGAAGAATGAATAATTTGTTTAAATTTTCATAATAATCTAATGGATTAGAAAAGATGGCAATGGAAATAATTAAATATGCTTTGGCTGAACTAAATGACATTGATTTGGTAATATGAAAATAATGTTTAGTTTTAGGCTAATTTATTTAATTATTTAAACTATTATAAGTTGTATGCAATGCTTACCATTTATCATTTATGATTTGAACTTAGATACAGATAACCCTTGGTGGTTTGAATTCAATGTAATATGTTAATGTTGTCAAACTTGGACCTCAATCTCACCTAGTTGAAAATGTAAGTACCATGAATTAATGGTATTCAAATTTTAACCATTATATTCTTGTGATTAATCATGATTTCAAATTTGAACTGGTTTATTTATTTTTCAAATTTTTAATGGGAATTTTGAGGGTGATCAACATGCAAAACCTAGGAGAAGATTCCCTAAGTTCCTCCAACAACATCAACAAAAAAGGGAAAAATTAGGGAAGGTGGTAAATTTTTATTAATTTTTTATATTCAAACGTGAATATTATTTTGTTTAACTAGAAATTCAAATTATAACTAGTGCATTAAATTTTTAGCACAATAACGGTAGGGAATATGGATGAACTAAACCCATTCATAGGAAGAGAAGAAGAATTGAATGAATGAAACCATGATCTACAACCTCCTCTTGTGCACATAGACAACATCCTCCCACAGAGTAGGTAATATGGGAGAAGGGAATTATTGGGGTCTTTGAGTTTGTGAAACTACTATGAAACTTTATTGTGATCATAGATTTTATATTTTTATTGTAAATGAACATATTATTATCTTTTATGATGAAATAAAATCACATGTTTCATTAGAGGATCTGGATGATACAAATTACGATGTTTCAAATGATTCCCATGATATAACAATAATTCTTCTTTCACTTTTTTTAGTTTTCATTTCGCACGTATATATTATTATATACCTATTTGAGATTTATAACTATTTAACTTATTTGTCAAGTAAAAAATGGCAGTGAGGAGGGTTGCACAAATGTTTCACTAGAGGTTGAGGAATTTTCAAATTATGAGTTTCCATAGGATTCATCAGCAACCCTTTCACATGCACATGGGCTTAGCCAAAAAGAGAAGGTAATATGTCAAGATTTGGGAGTGTTTATTTAATTTTTAGGAAAAATGTTTGTGATATTATTTTATTTATTTTAGCTTCATAGGAACTTATTACCCTTCCTTATAGTAAGGGTAAAACAATGAAATGAATGACCTCTGCAACCTCTTTGCATGGACATGGGAATAGACAGAAGGAAAATGTAATATATTTGGATTTAAATGTGTTTATTTAAGCCATATAAAACATGATTTTGATATTTATTTATTATTTTAACCCACATACCTGCTATCCTCCCTCACATGAAGAGCAAAAAAGTTGAACAAATTACATCTTCAACCTCTTCAAGTACACACGGGCATCCTTCAAAGGAAAAAATAAAATGTGAGGAATTGTGATTTTTTTAAAGTGTTAAAAACAATATTATGATCTTATTTTTGTTATTTTACTTGCATAGTATTATGTTTCCATCTCCTAGTAAGAAGGAGACTCAAATGTTTCATGTGAGCATGAAGACGATGTTGAATTTCAACTACCACAAGATTTCTATAGCGACATACCATGATCTCTGCATTATATAAAGGTAATTTTCCCATGGTTTTATATTTTCAATTTAGGTGTATGTCCTATGATTTTGAAATTGGAAATGTTTATTTAATTTGAAAATTTTGATGTGTGTATATTATCGTTGAGTATGAGTAACATGGTTACAAGATTTTTTAGGAATTTGGATATAGAGACCAATTTTATTGTATTGAAACCCAATGCATTACATTTTATGAAGGTGGAAAGAAACTAAGGTCAAAACCATAGTTCAATTCACACCTTGCTAAAATGCACATGTTGCCTCTCATTCTAGATTATCAATCAATTAGCCATCTAATCAAGGGAAGACAATGGAGGTCTATAAGATGAATTCATAGCAACAACTATAAGGGATGCATAGACAAAATAAAGTTTATTTAAAAAAATTAAAATGATTATGACTCTGATGATATGAGCCTCGAAGGGTTGGAATCTATAAAAGAAGAAATCAAGATTTAAAATTGTAAAGAAAATAAATAGAAAAGGAGGTGGGAGATTATAAGGTGTATGGAATTTTCAAAAGTGAGTGATATGTTATCCTTTTTCTATTATATTAATATATTAACTAATACAATCACATATTATGATTACACAAGCTATGAAATGTGGCAGGAAAAATAAAATTCCTTAGCTTTAAACAAGAATGTGAAGGAGACAAGATGAGAGTCAAAGAAGAAGGTATATTTTTTTATTCTCAATTTATCAATCACTCTTTATTTTGAATCAAACATCTATGGTTTTTATTTTTTTATTTATGAAATTAATTTTATTCATTTTTTGAAATAGTAGGACAAGGATGTTTCAACAAAAAGAAGGAACGAAAATGGATAAGAAATGTTTCAATAACTATTTTGCATTTGATGGCTTATTTAGTTTGTGGAGATTTAATTTGTTTTTTTGATAATCATGTCAAATGTTATGACATATTGAAGAGGGTGGAAATGTGATCTCATATCCTATAATGAGGATGTTAAGCACATGCTTATACTGAGAGGGGGAGGGGGGTGAATCAATATAAGATAATATTTTAAATTTAATCAACCACACCAACCATAGACATTTAAGATCTAGTAATTAATAACACAAGAGAACATAGAATTAATGTGGAAACTATTTCGAGAGAAAATGATGGAAAAATATTGATTTTATATATAAATAACTCTTTTACAATGTTTTTAGGAACCAACCTACTAGAGATACCAATACCCAAACCAAGCACCAACTCATTCAAATTGTGAGCACCCACCCACTAGAGACATTGATCCCTTCACCAAGCACCAACCTAGCCAATTTGTGAGCACTGACCCATAGGAGAACCAACCCCTAGACTATAAGGCACAGACCCCAATCCAGATTGATTCCATCTGCGATTTCTTTTTCAATTGAATGATGGATTTTATTCTCTTACACTTTTTCTCTCATTAATTTTCTTATATGATTTTTGCTCTCCTCTCTTTTATAATTCTAAAATGATATTCTTCATTAGAATAAATATTACCTTCACACTTCTTTTCTTAAGAGATATTCTATTTCATTTTATAATCTTCCTCTCTTCCTTATCTCTCACACTTATATGATCTTCAATAAAATCTAATGCTTGTTAAACTTCCACATCTCTTCTCTTTTATATAGCCTTTAAAGGATGTGTCCCATCCAAGAGGTACCACTTCACAAAGATATGTGACCATTGACATTTCTGTCAACATTTTCATTAACATTTCTATCAACATTTCTATTCACTTCCATTGACATTTCCATTCAATTCCATCAATATTTCCATTTAATTCTAGCAAAAATTCCATTCGCTTCTAACAATAATTTCATTCACTTCTAACAATAATTCTATTTGACATTTCCATTCATATCCATTACAATTCCTTTGACATCAATGATAATTATTCTATAAATCTCCCCCTTTGTCATTGATGTCAATACCCATAAATTAGTATATGAACTCCCCCTTGTTGTTGTTCTCCTCCTTTAATACCCCTATCTTCAATTCTCCCTCTTTGACATCAATAGAAAGGGGCAATACACTCTATTCCCTTGAGATAATGCTTCCTCTCAAAGTCACTAGATGGAAAATATTTTATTTTCTTCTGTTTTTCCCCTTCATACCATATTTCCAAGTTGCACATGATATCTATGTTGATTCAACATGGTCTTTACTACCATATCTCCTTGTGCATTTTGCACAAGCACATATTCCTCCTTTTAATTGTCTAGCTACTACATCCACTTCCAAACTTACATGAATTATATTTGTTTCCATTTTAACCATGCCCATTCCTTTCATGTCCTTCACTTGTGTCATAGTTCTATGCATACTCATTTATTGAATTCCTATTCCTCTTATCTATATTTTTTCCACTATTCCATGTGTATCCATTCGTCACATGTCTCTTACATTCCTTTGCTCTTTCAACAAAAATGTTACAATTAAATCAATAGCCATAAAATGATCCTTGGTACTTGTCAGACAATTTTGGCAAGAATGATCTTCTATCATGCCAATGGTTATTTTTTTTATCTTCTACTTGTGGAACTTCATTCTTTGGGGAATTATTCTCTTCTATCTTCATAGGTTTAGCAATTTTAACATCCTCCTTGGTAACCTTTTGTTCATCTCCATATCTAAGACTCGACTTGTTGAATAGTGGCCTCTAATGATCTAGAATTTCATATAGAATATTAGTGTTCTTCTCAAATCTTAAGTTTCTTGTCAATTAAGTGTTTGCCTTTTCTAACTCCTTTTTCAAGGAAACAATCTCAACCTCTAGCTTCTCACATTCTTCATTATTTGATTTTAGTTTTATTTTAGTCTCTTCCTTTCATTTCTTTGCCTCTTCGACTTGAGAATTTAGACTCATGATGACCATTTTTGACTCCTCTCAAATTTTTGATAACTCTTACTCTCTATCTTGATCATTTTATTCATATTTATGAATTTGTCACTTTTGTTTTTGGTTCTCTTTATTAAGCATTTTATTTTTTTCAAGTCACTTAAGAGTTCTCCTTTGATATCTACTTTTACTTCTTTATATTATGAATCACTCTAAGATTATCCTCTAGTTATCTAGTCATCAACATCCCAATATTCTATACCCATGAACAAAAATTCACCTCTATCACTATTTGTAACACCTTGTTCAATATCCTCACTTGATCTACTATCACTTTTTGAATAAAGTCTTTTATTTTCTTTATTATGTTGTCCCCCAAAAATATCACTCATTTTTGGGACAACATTTGAACTATTTTGGTCCTACAGACCAAAATTATCTCTTTCCTTTCCAAAATTCGTCTTGAGCAATCAAATTCCTCATTTTTCAAGCTTTTAAAAAATCTACGGACTCTGTAGGCTTAAATCTATAGACTCTGCAAACAAGGTCATTTCTACAAGTTCAACAGGCTTCACGGCTTCCACAGGTGGGTTCAATCAAAAGAATCTGTTTCTAACAATTGGTCATTTTTGGAATTGGTTCATCGCCTTGGTTCAAACAGAAACCTCCATCAGCAAGCATCAACAACAGGTTCAACATTTGGTTTGTCCTTTGGTTCAACGTCAAATGGTTCAAAGGAAGCTTCAATGTTTGGTTCAATGCTTAGTTCATCGACTTGGCTCATTCAATTGAACCATCGACTTGAACCATCAGCTTGAACCATTTTGGTTTAAAGCTTGGTTCAACCGATTGGATCAATGAAGTAGTTCAATAAGAGGTTCAAATCCATGGCCTGAAAGGGCAAGTCCAATCTAGAAAAGTGCCAAGTAGAAAGCTGAAAGAATACCAAGGGGTGACGCGCCTAAAGACATCAAATTCAACACAGTGGATTAGCCATTGAAAACATAGTGATAGGCATGTGAATTTCAAAATTCAAGACAACAAAATAACTGTTAATCGTTTAAACCTATAGACCATAATGCATTCACAGACTTCAAGACCAAGACTAGTAGAAAGTGAGGAAGGAACAGAATAGCAAACTGAATCCAGGACCCGATTTAATTAACCAAAAAAGGAGGAACGATGAAGATAAGATCAGATCACCAGGTGGATATTGAAAGTTGCAAACTTTCAATAAGCACGACTTGTTTCCTTGCATTGATAAAATCAAATGGGTAAAATGCCCCTAAGTTCTAGCCTATCTTCTTAATAGATTCCAACATAAAATGATGTATTAATATTCCTGAGTCTTTCTTGAAATGGATATATAAGGAACTCTCTTCTATTGTAAAAAGATCTCTTTTTTATAATTAGAACAAAACTCTACCCAAATTGTAAGGCATTACTGAGACTTTGAGCTCAGATTACTGATCATATTTTGTTACTAGAATAAGAAAGCAAGTGACTTTTTAGACTTTGTGCTGTAATATCTTTGTTGTTGAGGAAATTGTTCTTATGTCTTTTTCTTCAATATATTTTTTTTCCTTTAATTCAACAAGTAGAATTAGTGACAACAGTCAGGAAGGTGTCCTGAAGAGTCAAGTGTGGAGAGACTTTGTGCCCCCATAATTTCCTTTAGTGTGTTTTCTTTTCATTTCTACGTAAAGGACTTTGGGATGAATTTGTACCCTCATTGTCCTTCGTATCTTAATCTTGAGCAATTCAAGTGGAGACTTTGTGGTGCATCTCGATTTGTTGGTTATTACATCCTTTGTTACATTTTGTTGTTACTAACAGGAGTATTCTTGTGGTTTGATAAATAGTACTTCTGAAAGAAGAGGAGTCCTGTCTATTATTTCCCTTGAGTTTTTCCTTTGATCTACACGCATCATCTCTAGAAAAAGAGAGATGGATGGTTTGTCATACCCCTGAGTATTATTTTCTATTTTTATATATATAGCTTATCTATAGGGAACCTCCCCTTGATGAGAGGAGAAATTAGTCCCCTTCTAATGTGGTAAACCTACACATTTGGATGACTAATCTTCCTACTTTGGTTGATCAGACCTAATTTGTTTATCAGTACGTTGATCAACAAAATATTCAACCAACAATTTTTGGCGACTCCACTGGGGAAGAACGTGCAGTCTGAAGCCTCAAGTTTTAGATTGAAGCAGTTCCTTCCCTTATCCATTATAGATTCTGGTGACTCCCATCTAGGTCTTACCCATTATCCATTTATAGCCTTACCATTTTCATCCATCTCCATTGTATTATCTGGTCTGCAAAACCAGAGCTGCTGGGAAAGAAAGCATAGTTTGAAGCCTCAAGCTTTAACTTGAAGCAGGGCCAGTTTCTTTTCCATTTTTGTCCTATAATCTGGAAATTCCACTTAGATGTGTTATCCCTATTGTTCATAATCTGATCATAGCAATTTGAGGCCCCTAGGGTATCTCATTTGGCCCACTCAACTTGACTCCACCTCTACATGAACTCCCACATAGTTTAAGAAAGAATTTTCCCAAATTATATGGTGATGGGATAGTTCACCCTAATGAACACATTGTAGCCTTTAGCATAGCCTATGGTGTTACAGGAGTGAAATTTGAAGATGTGGCAGTCAAGCTTTTTGTGGAGACACTACAAGGTGCTACTGCAGACTGGTTTTACCATCTGTAAGATGGATTGGTGACTGACTGGGATACACTTAAAGCCAAGTTTGAAGCAAGATTCAAGCCCATAGAAGATGCACATGCCTTGCTAGCCCAGCTCACACAGATGAAGAAGGAGCCCCATGAACCTATGAGGGACTTCATTTCTAGGTTGAACAAGCTAAGGCATAGGATTCCCATGATCGCCTAGTCGACACCTCAGAATCTCATCTATTTCTTCATCAACTCATAGCTGCCTGAAGTGAGCTTTCTGTTGAGAAGAGCTAGAAACATAGACCTTGAGGCTGCTCAAGACTTGGCTACTAAGCTAGAAGATGACCTTATCTTAGCAGGAAAGATAAGGAGAGATCCTAAGAGAGCTAAACCCTCTTCATCTTCTGAATACTCACCCACAGTCGCCACTGACCCAATGGTACAAAAGCTGGCAAATGAATTGCTAGCCTTGAAAAGGCAAATGGCACAAGGTATGTCTTTTACTCCTCTATATAGAAATGCACCAAGGAGGACATTCTCTAATCAGCCATATCAAGGCAATGCTACCAAAAGTCAAGGGTAAGCAAATCCTCTTCCTTCCCCATAGAGGAATCCTACCCTTGAAGCACCTCCAACAAACTCGATAGTTAAATATCTGGAAATAGAGCATGTTTCCTATTTACAACTTGAGTTAAAGCAAGAAAATGGCACTGATCTCTTTAGGGAGGATTCAGACGAATCAGCTAGTGACTCCCACATTGGTTTCCTAAATTACCAGGATGAACCCAAAAGTGAAGGTGAAGCAATCAAAGGATCATACAGAGTATTCACCTAGTCCCAAAACCAGTCAGCCCAACAGGCTGACAAAGAGAAGATAGAGGAGTGACCCCAACCAACAATTTCAATTATTGAGCAGAGAACCCTCTTCCTTTTCAATTGAAGGACCTAGTGATTACCAAAGAAGTAAGTACATCGAACATCTTTGTACCTTCTACTTTAGCTTCACAAACCAATCCTCCCCCTCCCAAAAATCAAAAGGATGAACTCCCATCCTCTCTTCTGAATCCATTCCAGTCATTTGACATGATTGATCATGTCAAGGAATCCAAAATTCAAATGACTAAGTTTGAATCCTTGCATGTCAATCTTGAGCAATTGGGCATTGCTGGAGAACCAGATGCAGAATTGTCTAAGACAAAATACGTGGTCACCCAAACATCAGCCCCTGCAGCACAAATTTTTTTTGAGTCTTCAAGTAGGGGTAACTATTTCTTTACCACAGAGGATGTTCATGTTTCTGATGAAAGTCCTATATCTAACAATCTAGGAATTGATCCAAATAAGACTTAAGGAGAATTGGTGGGATGTAGTATAAATAAGGAAGGATCTTCCATCTCTAATGAAGATAAATCTGATAGGAGATCAGCTTTTGATGATGACATTAATTCTTCCACCAATGATGAAGTTGGGACTATCTTGATATCTCCTCAAGGAGATATTCTTCCTTCATGCAATTTACAAGTCACCATTTCTTCCATAGCTAGATACAGATCTCTGTTGCTTGAATTGAACACTACTCAGGGTGAAGAAGTCAAAATCCTTCACATTAAAGGAGATGCTAAGCTGATGGTTTATCAGGAGTTTGATATGGACAATCCAATCATGTGCTAGACTGGACCAGTAAAACAACAAGTTATGTTGGTGGACCATGCTGCTGCAAATCAAAATTAGGAAAAGGAATCCTTCACCAAGAGAGCAAGGAGTTATGGTTTCTAGTTTGAAGACCACATCCTACCTTGGCATAAGAAGAAAAAGCCAAGGGGAAGACACAAAAAATTGGTTTCCTAGTGGAGAGCTCCATTCACTCGTCACCATTTCTAGGGGCAAAATGTCTTCTTTCTAGTTTATCAGAATAGAGCACTATTTTTACTGTCTTCCAAGAAGTAGCATCTGAAATACTTCAACTCTTGAAGTGTCAGAACATTGCATCTATATATATGTATATTTGTACAGTTTTAATTCTATTTTGTTTTGTTTGTTTCCATTTTTGATTCCTTTCATTTATGGGTAGCATGACTCTGTAACCCAATGGTACACATGAAGACACTGGAATCTACTCCTTTCATTTCTTTTTGCAAATGACAGAAGTTCCCCAACTAGAGCCAGATGTTGTCCCCCAAAAATATCACTCATTTTTGGGATAACCGCTGAAATATTTTGGTCCTACAGACCAAAATTATCTCTTTCCTTTCCAAAATTTGTCTTGAGCATTCAAATTCCTCATTTTTCAAGCTTTTCAAAAATCTATGAACTCTACAAGCTTAAATCTATAGACTCTACAAACAGGGTCATTTCTACAAGTTCAACAAGCTTCACAGCTTCTGCAGGTGGGTTCAATCAAAAGAATCAGTTTCTAACAATTAGTCATTTTTGGAATTGGTTCATTGCCTTTGTTCAAATAGAAATCCCCATTGGTAAGCATCAGTAGCATGTTCAACATTTGGTTCATCCTTTGGTTCAATGTCAAATGGTTCAAAAGTGGGTTCAATGTTTGGTTCAATGCTTAGTTCATCGACTTGGTTCATTCAATTGAACCATTGGCTTGAACCATCAGCTTGAACCATTTTGGTTCAAAGCTTGGTTCAACCGATTGGTTCAATGAAGTGGTTCAACAAGAGGTTCAAAGCCATGGCCCAAAAGGGCAAGTCCAATCCATAAAAGTGCCAAGTAGAAAGCCAAAAGAAGACCAAGGGGTGACGCACCTGAAGACATCAAATTCAACATAATGAATTAGCCGTTAAAAACATAGTGATGGGTGCACGAATGTCAAAATTCAAGACAACAAAATAACTGTTGATCCTTTAAACCTACAGACTAGAATGCATTCACAGACTTCAAGGCCAAAACCAATAGAAAATGAGGAAGGAACAGAACATCAAACTGAATCTAGGACCCGATTCAATTAACCAAAAAAGGAAGAATGATGAAGGTAAGATCAAATTGCCAGGTGGACATTGAAAGTTTCAAACTTTCCATAAGCGCGACTTGTTTCCCTAAATTGATAAAATCAAATGGGTAAAATGCCTCTAAGTTCTAGCATGTCTTCTTAATAGATTCCAATGCAAAATGATGTATTACTATTCCCAAGTCCTTGAAATGGCTATATAAGGAACTCTCTTCTATTGTAAAAGGATCTCTTTTTTGATAATTAGAACGAAACTCTACCCAAATTATAAGGCATTACTAAGACTTTGAGCTTAGATTGCTGATCATATTTTGTTACTAGAATAAGAAAGTGACTTTTCAAACTTTATGCTGTAATATCTTTGTTGTTGAGGAAAATGTTCTTATGTCTTTTTCTTCAATATATTTTCTATTCCTTTAATTCAACAAGCAAAATTAGTGACAACAGTCAGGAAGGTGTCCTGAAGAGTCAAGTGTGGAGAGACTTTGTGCCCCCATAATTGCCTTTAGTGTGTTTTCTTTTCATTTATGTGTAAAGGACTTTGGGATGACTTTATGCCCTCATTGCCCTTCGTATCTTACTCTTGAGCAATTCAGGTGGAGACTTTACGCTGCATCTCGATTTGCTGGTTATTAAATCCTTTGTTACATTTTGCTGTTATTACCAGGAGTATTCATTTGGTTTGCTAAATAGTACTTCTAAAAGAATAGGAGTCCTGTCTATCATTTCCCTTAAGTTTTTCCTTTGATCTGCATGCATCATCTCCAAAAAAAGAGAGATGGATGGTTTGTCCTACCCCTGAGTATTGTTTTCTGTTTATATATATATAGCTTTTCTATAGGGAACCTCCCCTTGATGAGAGGAGAAATAAGTCACCTTCTAATGTGGTAAACCTACGCATTTGGATGACTAATCTTCCTACTTTGGCTGATCAAACCTATTTTATTTATCATTATGCTGATCGACAAAATATTCAACCAACATATTAGATCTCTTATTTTTCTCATATTTCTTTGATTTGTAGTTTTTATTGTTGTTGTGATACTTTCTTTCTCATCATGTTCCTCTTCATCATTACTACTTTGTTCTTTTGAATGAGGACATTTATTTTCAATGTGTCCTATTTTTACACAATTAAAACACTTAAAAGGTAACTTACCTTTATATCTCCCAAATATCTTTTTAAGATTTATCAAAACTAGGGGTTCTTCTTTATCTGACTCTTCACTAGTGCTATAGCTTGATGCATGTTTTTCCTTTTTCACTTTCTTTGATACTTTGAAAGTTTATTCATGTTTTGTTGGATTTTTTACTTCCATCCTTATTTCTTATGCTATGAGAATTCCATGTAATTCATCCATCTTCAATGTGTCTAAGTCCTTCATTTCTTCAATAGCTAAGACTTTCAAATCATACCTCATATGAAGTGACCTTAGTACTTTATGTACTATTTTTGATTCTTCCATTTTCTCACCTAGCATTTTGATCATGTTGAATATCTCATCCACATGAAGAAGATAGGCTGCAATGTTTTCTTCATCTTCATCTTAAGACTTTCAAACTACCTTCTATGCTTTTGAAGCTTTGCTTTCTTGATCTTGTCATCACCTTCATAGATTTTGTAAATTTTTTCCCATATATCTTTTGCTGACATGCAATGTATTAATTTTATGAACTCAAATTATGATAAGCCACATAGAATGTCATTCATCACTTTTGCATTAATCTCGCATGCCTACTTTCTAGCCTAATCCATTGGTTGATTTGTTGGTGCTATGTACCACATCACTAATAATAACCAAATATCAAACCCTAGAGCCATAATATATGTTCTCATCCTTATACTCTAAAAATCATAATTTGTTCCATAAAAAAATTGTGCTTTTTTTGTAGAGAAACCATCTTGACCTTGATGACTAGTCATGTGTACTACCAGGATCTACCTTCTAGTGGTTCGATTGATTTTCAAGGAACCACTATGATACCAATTATTAATCATAGGCCTATATCGAGAGGCAGGGTGAATTAGTATAAGATAATATTTTAAATTTAATCAACCATAACAACCATATATATTCAAGATCTAGCAATTAGTAACATAAGAGAACATAAGATTTACATGGAAACCCTTTTGAGAGAAAACCATGGCAAAATATTACCTTTATATATAAATAACTCTTTTATAATGTTTGTAGGCACCAAACTACTAGAGATACCAATCCCCAAACCAATCACCAACTTGGTCAAATTGTGAACACCCACCCACTAGAGACATCGATCCCCTTCACTAAGTACCAATTTGGCCAATTCATGAGCACCAACCCACATGAACACCAACCCATACACTATGAGGCACCAAATCCAAGCCAAATTGATTCCACCATGTATGATTTTTTCTTCAATCAAATGATGTCTTTGCTTCTCTTACACTTTCTCTCTCACCGATTTTCTTATATAATTTATGCTCTCCTCTCTTTCATATTTCTGAAATGATATTCTTCATTAGAATAAATCTTCCCTTCACACTTATTTTATTAAGAGATATTGTATTTAATATTTTTCTATTCCTCTCTTCCTTCGCTCTCACACTTATATGATCTTCAATCAAATTTAATACTTGTTATACTTCCACATCTCTTCTCCCTTATATAGCCTTTAAAAGATGTGTCCCATCCAAGAGGTACCTCTTCACCAAGAGATGTGACCATAGACATTCTCATCAAGATTTTTGTTCACTTCCATCTACATTTCCATTTATCAGAGTTGTCTCATAATCTGGATAATAAGAATGCAATGGAGACGTGATCACGTGAGATGAAGCTAATGCACATCACATAGATGCTAAAGCAATTTGAAATTATACAAGGAGATAAATTGCACAAGACAAATAGGAGAAAACCCAATATTTGATTAACTTAAGATGGCTAAAGTGAAGAATACATAAATGTGAGCATGTAAGTAACTCCTCCATAAAAGGTGGTCAAAGCACCCCAAGAATAGATTGTAACTCCTCCATGAAAGGTGGTTACAAGGTGCTAAGAATAGAGAAGTAACTCCCGTACCTGGAATAATTGGTCAAAGGAGTTACTTATGACATTTTTATGACACCTATGACACATCTATGACACACATCTTCACATAAGCTAGCCCATCCCATGAATGTAGGAAAACTCCATGTATGCACAAATATATAATATTCCCTAATTAAATAATAGGGAAAAATAAAAATCTACACTAACACCCCCCCATAAGCATAGCTTAGGTGGGCAGTGTGGAAATATAAAATGGGTCCCAACAACTAGGCCTGATGAGGTACCCATGTACAAATGCAATCTCCCATAAGATAGAGAAAAGGAAAAAACCCATAGGAAAAAACTCCCTCCCCCCAAAAGAGAGACATAAAAGAGATGAAGAGGCTAGTGAGCCCCCCAAAGATGATGCTGTTGCAGATGTGGATGGTACCCCAAGAAGAGCTCGTAGATGAATGAAATTGTTCTTGATGAAAGGTTTGGTGAAGATGTCTGCAACCTACTCTGAAGACTGAAAAAATATCAAGTCAATGACCTGATAATGAATAAGCTTCTGAATGAAATGCATTTGAATCTCTATGTGCTTGGTCCACTGATGCTGAACTGGATTCTTACAAATCTGAATGGTACTCTGGTTGTCATAATAAATGATGGTGGATTGCTTGATAGGAATGCCAAACTCAAAAAGTATCCCCTAAAGCCAAATAGCTTTAGTAGTTGCATTAATAACTCTCTTGTACTCTACCTCTATGGATGATATGGCAATAGCATTTTGCTTCTTGCTAGACCAATTGATAGGACTAGAACTTAGGGACAAACTATAACCAGAAGTGGACTTGTGATTCTGTGAATCACCAGCCCAATCTAAATTTGTATACCCAATCAAGTCAGCGTCTATGCCATATCTATAATGAATCCCATATCTATGTGAACCCTGTATGTAATGTAAGATCATCTTAACTACTTTCCAATGTAGTTCATGAGGTTCTTGCATAAATTTGGAGACAAGTCCCACTGCATATGATATGTCGGGCCCGGTGTGAGTCAAGTAGATGAGACTACCAACAAGTTGTCGATATCAAGTGGCATCAACCAGTGGTGAAGAAAATTCAGTCTCAAGCTTGACTCCTAATAGAAAGGGAGTCAGAGATGGCTTGCAATTAGCCATGTGAAATTGAGCCAATAAGTCAAGAGCATACTTAGGCTGTGCAAGAGAAATCCCTGAATCTGACTCTAAAATCTTGATGCCAATGAAGTAGTGCAATAAACCCAAGTTTGTAATGTCAAATCTATCTTGGAGAGATGCCTTCACCATTACAATAGTCGATGAAGAACTCTCGGTGATCAAAAGGTCATCAACATAAAGAACCAAAATAAGGAGCAAATCATCCTACCACAAGAAGTAGCCATTGGAGTCAGAATGACACCTAGTGAAACCAGCTGTGAGAAAGAAAGAACCCATCTTGGCATACCAAGCTCGAGGGGCATATTTGAGGCCATAGATAGATTTCCTAAGTTTGCATACTAAGGAATAATTTAGAACAAATTCTGGTGGTTACTCCATGTAGATCTCCTCCTCTAGGTCTCTATGAAGAAAGGCACTCTTCACATCCATATGGTACACATCCCAACCATGTATTGTGGCAATAGCCAAGGTGAGTCAGATAGAAGTCATCTTTGTAATGGGTGCAAAGGTCTTTGAGTAGTCAATTCCTGGCACTTGTGAGAAACCCTTGGTGACTAGTCGTGCCTTGTACTTATCAACTAACCCATCTACTACAAACTTGGTTTGATATATCCACCTACATCGAACCATCTTCCTTCCCTTAGGAAGTGAAGTCAAGTCCCAAGTGTGATTTTTGATTACAAAAGAATATTCTTTCTCCATAGCATTATCCCACTCAGGTACCCCTGATGCCTCTTGAAAACTCTATGGATCTGAAACTAAAGAAAAGAAGGCATGTGGATGTCTCTGATAATCCCCCCTAGTGCATTTGTCATCTGCAAGATCTCCTACCCAAGTGCTAGCACTCTCAAGTGTCTATCTAGCCCAAAGTGGCTGATTCAAGTGATAACTCCTCATCCTCTAACTGACTAGAAGTGGATGACTCTGCATCATTGTCTTCACTGTTTGAACTTAAAGAAGAAGAAGATGTTTCTAGCTCAGGAACCTACTATGGCTGATCTGAATCTGAGGAATCATCATGAAGAAGTAGATCTGATGAGGGAGAAGAAGTGCCAAGTGTTGAGTCTCTAGGACTCTCCTAAAAGTAGACACTTCTCTTAATAAACAACTCATGAGTGGTCAGATCTAGAAGGTGATACCCCTTAGCACCATCTGGATATCCTACAAAGATGCAAAGCTTGGACTGACATTCCATAGCTTTGTATTTCTTCTTTAGTATGTGGGCCATGGCTGGGGATCCAAAAACCCTAAGGTGCTTAACATCAAGTTTCCTTTTATGCCAAGCTTCAAAGGGTGTTACCCCTTTCAAAGCTTTGTGAGGAACCCTATTTTGGATGTATCAAGCACAATTGATGGCTTTGGCCCAGTAATATGGTGCTAAGGATTTGGAGTGAATCATACAACTACCCATTTCAAGAACCTATTTTTGCATTCTGTAACCCCATTCTATGAAGGACTGTAAGTGACTATGCACTGCAAATCAATCCCCTCTGTGGTGTAAAACTGCTCAAACCTATTGCTTCCATACTCCCCTCCATTATTAGTTTGAAGAACCTTGATGGATTTCTCACTCTATTTCTCAACAAGATACTTGAAGTCTAGAAAAATTTCAAACACTTCAGACTTTTGTTTGAGAAAATATATCCAAGTGTACCTAGAGAAATCATTAATGAAAGTGGTGATGTACATGGACCTTGTGAAAGATGGTTTGGGAAAGGGTCCTGATACATCACTGTGGACTAACTCCAAAGGTTGTGAAGCACTCCAAGATTTGCCTTTGTCAAATTTTTCTTTGGGATGCTTCCCAAGGGAGTACCCCTTGCAAAGTCCTTTTGAGAATTGGACACGAGGAAAGCCAATGACCATGTAATTTTTGCAAAGTTGTTGAAGGTAGTGGTAGTTAAGGTGGCCAAACTACTCATGCCATAATTTGCTAACTTCATCTGAATGAGTCAACAATGCTGTTGGAGAAGAATTTGGTGTAAAATGTGAGGTGTATAACCTTGCTTGGTGATCTGCCCTACCCACTACCACTGTAGTATCACTATGCAACTCTTTGATAGCCACTGAATCTGGTAAAAACTCAACTCTCATGACCTGACCAATGTGAGTGATTTGGTACACTAATAGGAGATTGGTTGAAAGAGAAGGAACACTTAGGACATTATTGAGTGTTCCTCCTTCCATTTCAACTGACCCTCTCCCTACAATAGAAACTGATGTGTCATCACCCAAACTAATTGAAGTCATGCTACAAGGCTCTAAAGATGAAAACTCAACTAGTGAAGAGCCCATGTGGTGAGAAGCACCCGACTCAATGACCCATGATGATGTAGAAACTACAGTTCCTATAAGGGCCTTGCCCTTTTCTTTCTCCTTACCCTTGCCTTTTACCTTGGAAGAATCTTGGGTAGATGAATCATGCTTGATGGACTTAGGAACACCTATGTTGTGCTTCTCTAGAAGATGAGTTAGGTGATTTATTTTTTTCTTCATGCATTTGTGTTCATCATGCTCTATATTCTTACAATAGGCACACTTAACCTTCTCATTTTTAGGTTTAGCTTTGGAGGAGGAAGACTCAGTGTTGTTTTTGGCAGGATTATTGTTTTCTTTCTTCTTCTCCTTTGTTGAAGTCTTATCCTTACCATTTACAACTATCAAAGCTTGGGGTTGAGTAGAATTCATTATGCCCATTTGGATCAGTTTATCTTGCTCCCTAGTCAAGTTGGCAATGAATGAATCTAAAGAAGGCATTTTCCATGTAGCGCCACGGGCACTTTTTATGGCATGGAAAGTGGAGAGAAAGACTGAATAGCTTGGACCTAACTTAGCGAGAATAGAAAGGATGAGTTGATCATCTTTCTTCTCTATCCCACATTATTTCAATTGAAATCTAAGGGCCTTAAAATTAGTGAAGAAGTCTTGTAGGGTGTCAAAGTTGCTACGACTTAGACTTATGAGTTTGTTTTTGAGCTCATGACCTCTCATCTCATCAAGCTTCCCAAATAAGGTTTCTAGGGTGTCCCATATGTCTTTGGGATTCTTGGAGGTTTATAAATAGAAGAGAAGTTCTAGAGACATAGATAAGCTCAGTAATCCATAGGCTTCATCACTATGGCTGTACCACTTGTCCTTTTTTAGCATCAGTGCTGGGTTCTACTTCAGTACCCATTGTGATCCTATACAACCCTTTCCTTCTAAGAATGATTGACATTTTAAACTTCCATTCATGATAGTTGAAGGGTGTTAGGATTTTAAGTTGAAAATAATCTATTTTAAGCTGAATTTAGGTGAAGTTGTGTTGATTTCAAGTTTGTGAAAGTATGCAGAAAGGAGAAAGATAACAGAAGTAAATAAAGTGCTGAAAGACAATCACACGTCCCCCCCCCTCCAAAATGTTGATCCCCCCAAAAATACGTAAGTGAACACTCAAAAGACATCGAACTCAGCTAAAAATGCATCTTAGAGAAATCTATGCAAGTCAAGTTAATAACCTAAGCAAATAGGATGTCGGACCCAGTTGAAAATGCGTCCCGAGAGACCCAAATTTTTGGCACTTTATAAAGTAGTGCATTTTTGACAATTATCTAACCTAAGTTTTGGAAAATTAAAAACTAAGAACTTTTTCAAAAGATGGAACTTGAATCTGAGCTACCATTTGCAATATTTTAAATTTTTAATTTCTCGTAAACTAGTAATTTTGCAAAAAGCAGCACTAAAACATTTTAAAAATGCCTGTTTTAAGAGAGAAAGTGGCCTTCCAACCACTTTTTGGAATTGGAATGGAGCGAGGAATCCAAAATATGTATTTTTGAGGGGGAATTGGCCTCCTACCAATTTGGGCCTCACCGTTCGTCTTTGAAGGTGAAAACTCAAACTTAAAATAAAAAACCCAAATTGCCCACAATGTAAAATACAACGTTAAATCTTCATTTTTTAACCAAATTGACTGATTTAATATTTGAAAAGTCAAATTTGACTAAGAATTTAAGAAACAAAGGCAGATTTTACCAAATAAATGTTGTGTGAGGGCCCACATGGAGTGCCAAAATGAAAAAGGGCACCATTTTTGAGGGTTTGGTCTTTTTGTTTATTGTTTTGACTATGCAGATCTCCACACAGTAGCTTGGTGAAGACAAAATAACTCCAATGCCTCCTTTTTCTACGTAATTCTTCCACGCAACCTTTACTCCTTTGAGATTCCAACGCCCAACAGCTGAAAGTGGTCCTTTTCTCCTTCAACATAGGTCAAATGAACATCAAAAAAGCCAATGCCATGTGTCAAAATGTGACGCCAATGCTGGAGAAAAGAAATAGAAACTATAGAGGATGCCAAGTGTAGAGTGTCAAAAAATGGCGTCATTTCTCCAAAAGCTAGGTCTTACATCTGAAATGCTATTTTGACACAACAGATGTGCATAGTAGTTGAAAAAAACTTGCAGATCCAAACACCACGAAGGCAGTCCATAGGAAAGATAAATGCAACACAAGAAATGATATTGAAAGGCTTTTTTAGATCAAATTTGGAAATAATTAGAAGAACATAAAGAGAACTCCACTCCTCACGTTTTCAAAATAAACTAATAGCATAACTAGACACACGATTATCAGGGCTGCTCTGATACCATATCGGAGTTGCCTCAGAATATGGATAATGCTAATGCAATGGAGACATGATCACATGAGATGAAGCTAGTGCACATCACATAGATGCTAAAGCAATTTGAAATTATACAAGGAGATAAATTGCACAAGACAAATAGGAGAAAACCCAATATTTGATTAACTTAAGATGGCCAAAGTGAAGAATACATATAGGAGAGCACGTAAGTAACTCCTCCCCAAAAGGTGGTCAAAGCACCCCAAGAATAGATTGTAACTCCTCCATGAAAGGTGGTGACAAGGTGCTAAGAATAGAGAAGTAACTCCCATACCCAAAATGGCTGGTCAAAGGAGTTACTTATGACACCTATGACACATCTATGACACACATCTCCACATAAGCTAGCCTATCCCACGAATGTAGGAAAAATCCATGTATGCACAAATATATATATTCCCTAATTAAATAATAGGGAAAAATAAAAACCTACACTAACACCATTCACTTCCATCGACATTTTCATTCACTTCTAACAATAATTCTGTTCATTTTTGGCAACAATTATGTTCACTTCTGGCAACAATTCTATTTGCCATTTTTGTTCATATCCGTTACAATTCCTTTGACATAAATGAAAATTATTCCAATAGAGGATTTTCCCACAAGTTAAATATATGTAGTTATTTATCCTCAATAAATAAAATATTCCTAAAAAAGGAAATAATTTTAATTCAAGTCTAAGAATCATCTCATAAAATGTTTTCACATGTTATATTCTTTGTAATGAAAATGTCATTAAAAAGGAACGTCGTAGAAATTTTTTTGTCTTTGTTTATTGGTTTTCTAGGGTCTTTATCACATGTTTAATGCCTAATTTGACTAGTTAGGTCTTACTCATAGTCATGTGTTTAGTATGTTGACTAGGTTTTTACATTAATGAGATTATTTGATTTAAACCAATTTGAGTGATTTTTAATTTTAATTGTGTCTATTTTGAAACCAATCAAAATCTCATTAGTAAACTACAAAACATGTACGAGCTATTAAGTTGTCAAACTCCATCGTATTATCTAATTCAAATTCATATTGGCCATCATTATGTATTTTCCCATATTTAGAATCAATGTTATGTAATAGAGTCTTATTTTTGAATATCAAACCCACATCCTTGATAACGATGTGTTATGGGCTTTGTCATATATGATTTCATCATGTAAAATTCTAACATTTATGTATTTCTCATCATTATAATGGATGTAACTTTATTAATATAACATAAGGTTAATTTCTACATATCACCTCTCTTCAACTTGAAACTAGGGTTTCATTACCCTATGCCTCTATTCTATAATAGTGTTGCAACCAAACATGTACACCTTCAATAATGACCATGTTTTATAACTACTTCCTTAATGGATGAATGTAATTGAAATAGGAAACACTCCCTTACATTAACAAAAATTGAATGCCAAAATATTTTTAAAAATGTCCATTTTCCCCTAGCTAACTTAGTGTACTATGAAGGGGTGAAAAAGATCTTAGTATATTATGAAGAATTGGTTAGCAATATTATGTCATATTAATAATATGATCTTTGTTAATTTATATTTTGAGTTAGGTTTATCATTATCTTCTAAATGTTTAGATAAACATTGATATGATTGTAACATGCATATAAGGGTTGAAAAATTAATTATGTCTTGTAATGTGGAATAATATGCAAGTTATATATCTTGACCTTGTTGAATTAATCAAAAGTTGATTGGGAGCATCATGTGTTATGAAGGTTTACATTATATAAATTTATTTGACTCAATTCTAAGAATACCTTATATAATTAGTATGCTTAAAAGTTTTATAAATATTTATATTAGATACTATAATAAAAGGAAAAACACAAAACCTTAAGATTTTGACACTACCCATGGTGTGATAAACAAAAAATGTATCAATGAAGGGAAAAACACAACAAAACTTCCCATGGTGTTTTTCACATCCTCCATATATATAATTATAAAGTATTTGATACATACAATACATGTGTTCATCAACTGAGAGCCCTATCTATTCCATCATAGCTTTAATACCATTTCTTGATGTATACACCCATGTTAAATACTAGAGACAAAAAATTGCATTGACATAGTTTTTTCTAAATCAAATATAAATTTACCCTGTGACTTTGACACATTATATGCCATGTGAAATGTACTATCTAAAAATTTCATGTGTGTATGTCTCATAATTAAATGTAATGGGGCTTCATTCAACATGCCATGTGCTAATTACTTGTTATATTCATATTCAAAGTCTAAGTGTGCAATTCATCATGAAAACACATTATTATAAAATAGAATAAAAATAATAAAGTGATAATCATAGGTGCACCTATTGTCCCTTTATAATACACTATCTAGATTTCATCATTTCAACATTTCATCTAGGTATAGAGTCACACTATAACTTTATATAACAACATCATCAAATATATAAGGAAATTTATCCACTTTCTTGGATGTAAGGGAAAAGTCATAGCATTTACATTCTCTGTAATGTTATACATTTATTAGGTCTATATTAAAGTCTTATATAATACCATTTTATTACAGTTTATATAATGCCTTGTACCTTGCTTGTCTGTATAATACCCTTTACATTTTGTTAATGGTTTATTGTTGTTCATCTTGATACATAAAGGAAAAGTTTCAATGAAACATTAGTCTATATAATGGTCCATTTTTGTCCATATTATTTTAGTCTGTATAATACCCTAAATCTTGCTTGTCTATATAATACCATTTACATTATGTCTAATGGTTTAATGTTATACATCTTCATACATAAAGGAAAGGAACCAATGAACCATGGGTTAGTATAATGCTCTATTATTGTCCATATTATTTTAGATTGTATAATACCCTACATCTTGGTTTTTTGTGTAATACCCTTTACATCATGTGTAATGGTCTATTGTTGTCCATCATATTATAGTCTATATAATACCCTACATCTTGGTTGTCTATATAATACAAATTACATTATGTTTATTGGTCTAATATTATCCATCTTGATACATAAATTAAAGGAACCACTGAAGCATTAATATGTATAAAGGTGTATTTCTCTACATCTTATTATAGTCTATATAATGCCTTGCATCTTAATTTTCTGTATAATACCATTCACCTTATATATAAATGGTGTATTACTTTACATTTTACTACAAAACGTTAAGGAACCAATGAATTTGCATGTCATTATATTAATTGTTTTTGTTTGTTCAGTAAAAGATAGAAATAAAAATATAAGGAAAGGAACCAATGAATCTATCAAAATGAAACTAATTGATATTTTGAGTTCAGATTTTGATCCTAAATAATCAAACTTCAGGTGACATCTTTTCATAGGATTAGATGTCTATTAGTGTTATATACTTACTAAATATCCATGGTTTTTCTTCTATTTATCTTCCAAGAATACCAATCCCACTCAAGTAATTTTGTGGACCAATTTGAATGTCTTGAACCAATGAATGAAAAGGTGGATGATAATCTTCGAGAATACAAACTAAGACATTTGAATACTAGGTTGAATGTATGGGAATAATAGAAGAAGGTTATAAAATAAAGGGATGACAAATTGAAGGAAATAAATGAAGTAATGAATACAACCATATCATCTCTAACAAATTAGAACAAAGAGATAAAGTTTTGTATTGAAAATGTAAGAAAATAAAAACTACATGATCAAATGTGGCTCAAGGATCAAATTGCATCACTAAGAGTATATGAAGTTGTGGTAATTGATATGGATATTTCTTTGAAATCAATTCATTATATTAATGTAAGACAAAAAAAATTTATTAGGAAGAGATCAAAGTTTGGACAAACTTTGCAATCCATCTTATTACTTGCCCTACAAAAACTCCCACTGCATCCATGCTTCCTAACTCCAACACCAATAACAATGATCATAATTAATCTATTCCTTTCCTATCATTTATTTCACTATATTTATTGAATTTTAATTTTTATATGGTTCATTTCACATTAGTTTTTATGGTATTTATTCTAGTTTCTACTTGTTGTAAAATATGAATATGCATGCCTCATAAGAATGTAAAATTTGAAAATTTTACTAACACCATGTGTACTAAATTGGCTAAATCAAGTATGGATGATTTATTAGAAAATGAAATATTTATAGTGGATTATTTACTTAAAAAATAAATTTATCTTCTATTTATGATGTGAATGTATTATCTATGGTAATATAAAATCTACAAAAAACATTAAATCATATTATAACTTGTTGTCACTATTATGGGGTTCAATAATAACATAGTGAATCCTAAATTAGGGTTCCTAAAAAATGTTTAATGTGATACTTCCAAGATTTATGTGTTAAGTTATTACATCCTTCATACAAGGCCCATCCTTATTAACTTTACACAAAGGAATTGCTTACCAAGGGAAAAACTTGGTCATGATGTAATCATTATTGTCAATTGAGATTTGTAGCTATTATTATCTTAACCACATATAATAAGACATACTAATATCACTTTTATTATTTAAGTATCAAAAAAAAACTTTGAATAACATAATTAAACTTTCATTCTTTTACAATATTACTTAAAACTTGACATGGTAAGTACTTTGTACCAAGAGAGAACCCTAAACTCATTAACTCTACATACATTTTTTTTATCCTTCCTACTCCATAATAAATACCCAAATATTCTACACATAAAACATATATTGGAAACACCAAAAATAAAAATTAAATTAATTGTGATAAACTAATAGGTATGCCCTCTTAAGTCCCCATAAACTCTACAATAGAGTTTCATGTCGGGATTCTCACAATATTTGGTCTATCATTGTAGTTACAATGATGGTGTATGTTTTCATCATTAGTATTCAACTCTAACTTGGAAAGTGGAAAAAGAGGCTGATTAACAATGTCTTGTAACTACATAAGTGATCAAACCATGCTAGTATGATTTGATGAAGCACCCCCACTACTTTCTCTACCCCATCTTGTTGTTGATTTCACATCCCCAATATCATGTACATATTTTATCTTCACATCAATAAAATAATGCACAAGATGATTTTCATATATATGAAGTGTGTTGAACTTCTAATCTCTTACACAAATCTTACTAGACTTTGGCCACACATTAATTTAGAATTGCTTTCAATAACCACATTCTCTATATTCTAATCATAAAGAGTCATAAGACCATGAAGAAGAGATACATAGTATGAACTATTCAATTTTATACCATCATTAATTGGATTATAATTAAAGGTTAGCACTTATTTCCTAAAACCATAAATAATATAAACATATTTGTAACATGAATTAGTTGTATCATAGTAAATAGTAATATACAAGACATAAATTTTGTCCTATGAAAAAAAGGAAAACATTTAAAAAACATAATCATCTTCAAGATTCATATAATCATCTGATGTTGATGAAAATAAGTTGTCACACCCTAACCTCAAAACATTCATAGGGTTATCCTTAGAGAATAAGAGCAAACACAAAATTGACAATGTACATATTTACCATATATTGAATTAATAGATTCCATATAAGGATACAAATGAATTTTTTTGAATGCTAATTAATAATATAGTATGTCACTCTTTCCATTAGAAATAGGAAATCAAATATTAGAAACATCCATTCATATCACTTTTTAAGGGAACAATTATAACCACCCTCAGCATGAGTTGAGTCATAAAATATAGATGTAGATTTAAATATAGATAGATTAAGATCCTAAAATCATTCCCAAATGAGCATATCATCAAGTTCAAGTAGTCATGAATACAGCCAATGGTGGATAAATTAATAATATGTTTCTCTCAATGTTATGTTTCTCTTAACTTAGTACCCAATTTTTGTGTTTCTTGTAGGATTTCATCGCACTTATAAAGTTAATAATAGAAACATAGCATTGAAATAAACATAGTAGAAAGTTATCCACCACCTATGTCACTTTTTATATTAGTAATAGCAAATTAAACATTAGAAATGTCCATTCATACCACCATATAAGGGAATATATAAGTCACAAAACATAGATGTATGTTTAAAGATAGAACAAAGTAAGATCCTAAAATAATTCCCAAATAATCATACCATCAGGTTTAAGTAGTCAAAAATCCAACCAATGGGTTTCCATGACACTTATATTATTAACTTGATTGAGTTATCAAGAAAAATAAACACAATAAGTGTTTTTAAATTCCATAAGACATAATAATACATGTTCATCCTTCACATTATCATAATTATCACTAAAGAATTGAGGAGTATTGTGTTGACTGCTTTACTGACTACTTGAATGAATTATGGATTAGATATGACATAATAATTAATTCAAAACATAATTTATTGAATAGTTTATGTAATTAGGATATGTTACATATAATTCATTGAATGCATAGTTCATTCAATGTCAGTTACTAATTCAAATAAAATTCACATTCCTATACTCTACCCATAACAGAGCATTGATTGTATTGTTAACTGCTTTCACCCCTAATGGTATGCTTATTTGGGAGCTATTATGTATTGAATTCTTATGCATTCACTAAATTATATGTATTATATATTAATGAAATAAATTATTCAATAAAATATGTGCTGCATGAATGATTATACCCTAACTAATCATTAATTTATTCAGTTAGTCAATAATATTGTCAACATAAAAAAAACCTAAATTTATTACACAATCTAAATTGATTTGCCCTTTTGATATGCTGAACTGATATCATACTCAAGGGTTGGGGGTTTAATAATGTAGACAATGCAATTCATTATATCTAACCAACTTATATAGTAAAATGCCTCCTAAGGGATGCTCCTATGGTCCGTGCTTCTTGAATTGGGTAATGAAAAAAGGGTCCTAGATAGGTTAAAAAAGGTAGTGGAAAACAATAATTAGTATAATTTTTGAACATGGGAATGGAGTGCATGTAACAAGTTAACATTCAACTTCTATTCAGTGCATTTTATTTCTTAACTAGCATTTGCCTTAACCACTATCATTTACTTTAACCATTGTTGTTTACCTCAACCATTATTTTTTACCTTAACATGTTGTTAATATACATTAGCCTAGTTATGAGAACTATATTTTGACTAATGTGGTGGGCCTTGTAGACATCTCAGCTAGAAATGCAAACACTCATGCAAGTTAAGGTGCTCAAAAATATAGATCCATGGAAAGTTGGAAGATTGATGAAAAACTAAACTTGAGGGGTTATATGGGATTAGGGTTCTATCCTATTTCATTTTGTATACTTGTGAATGTCTTTAGCAAGGCATTGTAACTTTACACCATTAAATGAATGATGAAATAAAATATGACACTAGTCAAAACACCCCCCAAATATTTATTGGAGGTACTTTCTTGCTCCAGGTCATCTTCCAAATAGGGGATTGCACCATTGAAACTTGTTGAGAGTTCTTTTCCATTCTCATTTAACTTGGAGGCTCTAATTAAGGTTCTTGAAATAGAATCCCTAATGTCAAAGGTATAAGTTATATATCAATTTAATAGTAGTTGGTTGGGCCTCTTAGACTTAAAAGCTAGATAAAAAACTTTGGAGGCCCTTTATAAAAGGTATACTTGAAATTTACCCTTGCGTAAGATTGGTTTTTATTATTTTTTATATTTCATTACAGATAAGAACATAATTTTGGATGGGTGTTGGGTTCATGGGTAAGACATCCTTATTCTAAAACTTTGGTTCCCATCTTTCAACCCCCTCATTGAGTCATTCATCACGAGGCCCATTTTGGTGCATCTTCCACACCTCCACCTACAATTCTCTACAAATCCATGCTTGAAGTTCATATTGGATTCTCTAGGGGAATACCTATTGATTGATTACTTTACTTCACACTTATCTCACATAACCTTCACTAGAATCTTGGTAGTTATTGACATATCAAAGAAGCTTCCAGTAGAAATGGATTTCATGGTGGGGGACAAAACTTGGAAATAATCAATTTAATATAAAGGGTTATCATTCCATTATCATATATGTTTTAAGACATGCCACTTGGTAGTGTCCTATATTAATGAAAAAATATAAAAGAGGGAGTCTAGTTGGCATAAGGATGCCCTTACAAATTTAATTATAGTGGGGGAGAGTCATCTTGTGAGAAGGATGTCTTTTTAGGAGGATATAAGTGATGATCCATATGATTCAAGTGAGACTTACATGGATTAGAAGTATATGGATCTAAGATTTAGGGAGGAATCAGAGGATTCCATACCAAAAGGTATTTTGGTTATTAATTCAAATGACAAATCTCAACCTTGAAACATAATTAAAATTAAAATCCCTCTATTTTTAGATTCAGATATTTCAAAAAAAAGATATGATTTGATTGAGTTTAAAAAGAAGAAAAATGGAAGAAAATATAGAGACCAATAACAATCTAGCATGCTCCATTCCTAAAAAAAGTTTCTTCTTAGTTGTTTATTTGTTAAAATCTAAAGGTTTTTTTAGTTTAAGTGGTTGGTTGGTTGTAACAAGGGAGAGAGGTTCAATTTTATGGAGGCCTATATTTTTTTTGGTGGAATGTTTTCTAGTTTATTTCTAGATGTTGTTATTTGGTTATTATTTGGGGTAAGGGTAGATTTTTGTTCATTGGTTGGAGGTGTATCGTGTGGGCCATTGGTATAGATATTGCATATGATCCTTAATGTTTTATATTTACCTACCTTGTACAAGGATTCATGTCCTTTCAAAACCTAATTATTTACCAATATCTAAAAATACTTTTCCCCACTAAACAACTCTATCTATAATTCAAATCTCAAAAATTTATAAATTGTGAAATACTACATTTATTAATTCTATAGGTAATAGGGAAGTTTATTTCATCACATCTATATCAAGGATTGGAGACCTCTTCATCAAGGAAATATTTTAACTCCTATAAGATGGGAATCCTAAAAAATAACAACGGCATGTCAAGATTTTAATCATCTTCTTTAAAGCCTTCATCACCAAGAACTTATTAGAAATAAAGTTTGAGTGCATAGGAGGGGTCATCGATTTAAGAGAAAATGAATTAATAGTTGATTATTAACAAGAGATACTTCTTGTCATGCCTACTAGGAAGAAGGATTGTAGGAGTTTATTCTCATAGAGCATACTACGAAAGATGCTTTCATGAGCTTTTCTTGTGTTTCCTATTGAGAAGGAATCTTCCATCTCCAATTGTGTACATGGTATTCCTAGTCATATGTAATACCATGTGATTAACCATTGATCACATGTTATATTCGAAGTGGTAGAGGTTAAAGACCTAGAACCATGCCAAAATCTACATGGGGGCCATGAACTTCAATATTAAATATAATCTTTTATAATTTATTTTATATGCAATATAATATATATTGTAATTTATTAAATAAAATTATTTGGTTAATAAATATAATATAATATTATAATATTTATTTATAAATATATTAATATTTATGTTATAACAACAACAACAATAATAATAACAATAATGATAACAATAACAACAACAACAATAACAATGGCAACGACAATGACAACAAAAACAACAAAAACAAAAACGACAATAACAACAACAATAATAATAATTTCAATAATTATTATTATTATTATTCCTGAAGGGATAGACTATAGACTTTACAATTATTTAACATTTTATTAAATTATGTACTGTTAGACCAATGAAATGACATTATTTTGTGTGCATAAAAAAATCATTCCAATATTTAAGATGTTCATATTTTAACAAATATATTTAAAAAAAACTATTTTTTTGACTTGTGATTGGTTCAAAATATTTAAGATCTTATTCCATAGTTATTATTTCTTGAAGAGAAAAGGTCACAACCTAGCCATAAGTACATATGAGATTGTACATGGCTCAGGTCACATTGAATGAAAAATATTCATTAATATCTTAATGCAAACTTAAAATACCCAAATGTGCATGAGTTGATGGACCACATCCTAAAATCCAATTGATTTGATTCTCCTAAGCTTATTATTGAGCTTATGGATAGTGTTTGGTGATATTTTATTGAACATCAAATTTGACTTGGCATTTCCTATTTCATAGTGAAAAAATTTCACATGCATGCCTTATTCTCCTCATGATTAAACCTAATTTTTAGTTATATTTAAAAAATTTACAATGGCATATGACATGATATTTTTGGATATCATATGTGGAAATTGTGCATATTTTAAGACCTTATAGTTTCCCTATGAACATTGTGAAAATTTCCATATGACATGCTATTATCTTACCTCCTTTTAATCAAATAACCAACCTATCATTTCAAATCATTACCCCTATGCTTGGGATAGATTATGGAAACCAATAGAAAAATTTACACTTAAATATAATCCACCATGAGAGGATCAAAAGTAAGGTAGAATCCTTGTTTCAGAGAGTTTAAGCTAAAGAATCCTTTTAGCAACTTTCTTAACTTTTGGGCATGGATTTAAGTTTGTTTTTCACCTTATTACTCCACCATTTTCAAAATTTTACTATCCATATTTATATACCTCAAAGAGGCTTAAAAATAATTTAAACATCTAACATTCAATGTTCTCTCCTCTATTGGGGCCACTTGTAGGTGTACATGCAGAAAACTTGTATGTGAAGATAGGATATATGACTTTGTGCATGATGTATTAATTTTATAACCAATATTAGACCTCCTAACTATCCAAAATAACCTTCTCCACCTAAGGAGACTTAATTTTTTTTAAAATTCTTTCATTCCAATATGCTCATTCTTTTGTGGAGCACATGTAGGTGAACATCAAAGCTGAGAATTGTGTATATGGAAGAACCGGTTTTCACAACCAATCATTGATTATTTGAATAATTTAACTTGATTTATCAATCTTTGAGAGTGTATTAAACATATTAAAAACTCTTCATTCCATCTTCACAATTAATCAAAACTCCTTTTCACTTGAATATAGGTGAATATTTGTAGGGAAGTTCACTATGCATATATGCGCCTTGAATATGTTTCATATGAAACACTCTTTAAAATATGATTTTCAATGAGGGGTAATTAACATTACATGAGAGGCATTAAAATTTTTTTTTACCTTTGTTTGAAACCATTATAGGAAAGAGGACCCTCCGCAAATGGTGAAACTTGGTCTAAAAACTATGATATAGTGTCCCCCTAGTAGAATAAAGTGCTTGTGTTTTTTTTCCTCACAACACAAATGAAAAATAAGTTTATAAACATTTGAGAAGAATGGTAATGCTCCCCAAAAACACATACAATACTTGATTTTTCTAGACTAACCCAAACAAAGAGGAAACGTGTAGGGTATGGGAATGAGAAAGCATAAAAAGGTAGAAAACTTCTTAGAATTTTTTCATAGAGGACAAGAAACCAATATTATAAATATCACCATGAATTTTAAGTGGACAAAGGGTAATATCATCCCTTAAGATAATTTGAACAAATTCATTTCTTGTTGTTCGTACCATCAAAAAATTGAATGACTATTTCTACCTACCTAGGAGAGTGATGGAAGAATGAAATAATTTTATGCCATTTGTTAGATCTTAAAGGATATTTAAGCATGTAATTGAGTTTAGGGGACCTGAAGAGTCACTGGAGAAGTCTTTCCCATGTGCCAAATATGTCTGTAATCCATAAAATTTCAAAAACTCTCTCTAACTACGTGATTTCTTATTTTGATGTTGAAACCTATAGTTTGTTAGTTAAGATAGTTACTCTGACACCTAACTAACACACAGACATTAAATAACACTTTTTAAAACTTATCTTTAACATCAAAGTGTACAAATATATTAAATGGCCCAAGTATGAATTCAAATGACATGAAACTATAGAAGGGATCGAAAATGAATATGACCAAGACTAGAGACACATTATAAGACCCCTATATGGGACCATGGGATATATTTTGACCCTAGTAAACCCATATATATGTTTTTAACTATAGGTGGTTGACCTATTTTGAATTATGGTCAAAATAGTCAACACGTCCCTTTAAAAATAACTTCATGTAGTTTCTTTATCTTTATATTGAAGGGATTAGACTATATGGTTTGAAGGATTAGCCTTAAATTAATGTCTTATATCATTGACCAAATGCCAACATGAGAAAAAGATTGCAATGCCACCTTTAAAATTTATTTGGAATGATCTCGAATGTAGTATGACATATTTTCTATTTTATGATCTTTTTTTCCCATATAATTCATTTGCATATCTTTTGTTTTCTACACAATAAATAATAAGTCATCCAACCCCAAAATTGATAGTTTTTTAGAAGTCAATTTTAGCTCCTCCTTTGAAATATCTATAATTTGTTAAAAATTAAAGCAATCATTTATTAACAATATTATATTATAAGAAATATAACATGAAAATTTTCTAAAAAAATGTTTTACATGTTATTAGATTAGTCATTAATGCACTTTTGATTTGCATTTCATATTGTAACATATAAACATAATGAATTTCATTTGATGCATTTTTTGTTTTCTTTCCTTAAATATTATAAAGATTCATATAAACATATATAACATTAAATACATGCTATATCATATGTAACTATACTCATTATACATAGGTGTGTCATTTCTATTTCTAGTTGTGTAACATACATATGCATATACATGTACATATTTAATCCTTATAACTTGACCATAACTTGATCATATTATGAAACAATCTAGTTTTGTCATAACTTATTTATCATAGATGTTGATAAGAATTTAACATTGTTCAACCAAAAATCTATATTCTTATAATAATGAAAGTATCAGTTGTTCTTATGCATACCAATACATATTTATATGTTTATACAACCCATCATAACAAACAAAATAATATTTACTCATTCTAAGCCAAAGTTCACTATCACTAATTTCAAAAGAATATACACTTATAGTTGAACCACCTTCATATACTTCCAATAAGACACATCAAATTAAAAATATTTTAAATCAATAGTAATATAATTATTTATAATTTATTCATATCTTTCCTTGTATCATATACATATACATATACATATACATATACATATACATATACATATACATATACATATACATATACATATACATATACATATACATATATATATATATATATATATATATATATAGACATATACATATGTATGCACACACACACATTATATATCTATCTATCTATCTATCTATACACACACACACACACACACACACACACACACACACATATGTATATATATATATACACATATATATGTGTGTATATATATATGTATATATGTATATCTATATATATATATATATGTATATATATATATGTATATATATATATATATATATATATATATATATATATGTATGTATGTATGTATGTATGTATACACACACACACACATACATATACATATATATCTGATTAGTTCTATATATATGCAATTTTTCATCAAAATGTTATTAATATTAAATCTATTCTTCATCAAATTTCTCATAATTATAATATTTTTGTCCATTTTAATAAATTATTTTTATATTGATAAAGGTCATGGATACTCAACATCAAAATTTATTGTATTGAAGACAGAGTATAACACACATTGTGTTATTTTAAATTGGGTCAATTAGACATATAAACAATATTTTAATGGGTAAATACAACCACATTCAAGTCAACAAAATAATAAAATGAATCCACACTTCCAAATCCCAAGCTGATGCAAGTCTATATTTTATTATCTTTTACAATCTCTTGTCCATGAATAATAATTCAATTGTAATGCATTTAAATAAATAAAGATAATTAATATATTCTAGTGTATGAAATTGTATAATTACACATTCATTAAAAGGGGTTTTCACATATTCTTTACCTTTTTATAGTTTATATAGGTACACTCTTTCATTGAACATTTTGTTCTTTATTCCCTACCAAGTATTATATAATGTAGTAACTAAAAAGTCCCATCATCAATTGATTTGATATTTGTATTTTAAAAAGTTGTAGTGTTGTAAATTTTTATCTTGCATTGTTTTCATGGAGGCAACAAGTTTTAGAGCTATGTCATGGGTTGTTATGTTGGAGACACAAAGCTGTAGAGTTGTGTTGTGAACTATTTTAATTGAGACATAAACATATGAAAAAATATTTTATCAGTATTATAAATAGTTGATAAATAAAAAATTATATAATTGTAAAAATATACATGATCTTATCTTACCTTCTTTAACTTGCAATATGTCATGTTCATTGATTTGATTTTATATTATTATTATTTCTTCACTTGCATGCAATGACATTAGTGCTACACATTGAAAGATTGATAAACTATTATGTTTGAAAAATAAAACATACACACTAAAATATTACTAAGATTTTATATTTTAAAAATGAAGCATGATTATAAAATAACTTAAAATTTTTATGCACCTAGTACTCATGGAAACGATTATTATTGTATTAATTTTATTTGAATTTGTCAAACAATTTTTAAATTGAACATTAAAAATTGCTTGTTCTTAAGTTTCTATAATGCAAGATAAATTCCTTTGTAATTATATGAAATCACGTACCAATCCAACTCCTATATATATACCCCTAACACTTCACATGTATCTGAATTGTTGAAAGTAGAGATAAGTCTTTCCCCAAATAGTTTATCTATTTCATTTTTGAATGGCCTTCCTTATTTGTGTGAACCAATCATTTCAAATATTGATACATCTTTGTTGATGTCAACACCTTCCTCTAATTAATTCTGAATGGAGGATGAAATCGTCAAGATGAAAATTAGTGGGATCTTGTGAAAAATTGATATATGTAATAGGAGTCTAGTTTAATCCATCACTATTTGGACCCCAAAATATGACACCCATTTTTTGCATGTAATAGAAATCACCAACACACAAATTTCCAAGAGAGTTATGAATGCTAGAAAAATGTTCAAGTTTGTGAATGATGAATACATTGAAATCCCCAATAATAAATTTATCAATCAATACCTAAAGAAATAGGTGAAGATGTTATGCCTTAAAAACTTTAATGAGATTCAAAATATCAATAATTATCAAATCAACATTCACACTAATAGTTAACATTACATTGAAATCTTTTAAAATGGATGGCCAAAGACATAGGGGCCCATAATGGTAGCTGAATATTTATGTATCTATCTTGAGAAGCTAGCCTCCATCACTATGAAAATATTTTCTCAATATGCTTATTGAATCTAGATATAATGCTTCCCAATTTCTTTTTTGAAATACCTTCATTCAGGACACACAAATCATCAAACCTTTTTGCCAAAATTATATAATACTCCATTACCTCTTCAGGTGTGATTGTTTATTCTATTGGTAGTGTCAAATCATGGTTGGTGAAATAATATATAAGCTTGGATAATATGTTACTTTCTAGATTTTGACATTTTAAAACCAATATCCATGTTGTTGTACCCAAGAGTTTTCAAGAAGGAAATAGACCTTTTTTTCCAATAAATCTACTAGATTTATTTTTTGTTTGTCTAAAAGCCCTTTAATATTTCTAAGTACTATTTTATTAATAAAATTTAAATCTTATTTATATGAACTAGGTAAATTACCACTTTGAAACAAATCAAATGCCTTATTGAAATAATCCCAAATGGGTTATTCCATAAAAATAAGGCATTTTCTCTCCTGCAGTTGTTGTGTTGAACATTTCATTTGTGTGAAAAAGTATTTATCTTATTCATGTATTTCTTCCATATTTTTTTTTTACCATTTAAAGATTCTTCAAACATCTTAGTTGGATAAGGTCACATACAAATTGATATCTTTTTAAAAATGAATCCTGATAAATTATTTTATTGCTTCATTATATTAGTTACATACTTTTTGAAAAATAAGGAACATAGTACTTTTAGAAATATTACTCTTTTAATAAAACATTTTTTTTCTCAATGATAGTGAATTGTAATCCTCCTTTTAAATAATTATCTATTGTGTTATAATTGTGTGTTGTCCATCTATAATTTTGAACCTTACATTTTTTCTCCATCATATATTCTAGGACTTATTTTGATTTGATAATAGATTAAGGGTTATTTGGATCAAAAGAAATTAACAAAGCATCCTTCACTAGAACCTTATTATGTCTTACAAATGAATGAATTATAGCATTCACCATCTTTCATTCAGATTTCTTATTTTGATATTAGTATCCTCCAATTCACGGATCTCTATAGCAATTCAAGGCATAATTGACAGAGGAAATATACCATGTAGAGAATTCACTATGTGTCTAATCATAAGTTTTTATCAACAAAAGTGTATCAACCTTTTTTTTGAATTTATTTTTCTCCACTGGTGTGATTAATTATATAGCCTTTTTAAAATCTACATACAAATATGTTGCCCTTGATTATATTATTTTCTTCAATGTTTTTTCTATCATGACTATAGGATATCTTCAATACATGTTTACATGGTGGCAAGTAGCAGAAGTTGTTTCTAATTATTCATGTTTTTATTTTAACATATTTTATATTCTAATGACCATATTATCTCTATCTATCAACTGAGACACTTGAATGTTGTCACAACTATTCAAATCAAACCCAAATGTTTCACAAGAAGGAGAAAAAATAATTCTTGTCAATTCCATTTTAATGGGTGTAAATTTCTTAAAATTAATTGTATCACGATAGAGAATTCCCTCTTCTTCATTCCATACTTTCAGTTGGAATTGAAGGGCATCTTGAAGTTCATCCTTATCATAGGCAAGAATTATTCTAATCCAAGAAGATTATTTTCTCGATATAGTGATAAAAAAATAAATATCTACATACATATTTAGAATACTAAAAAACTCAAAATACTAATCAAGAAGAGGAGTTTTGTCTCCACCATAAAATATAAGATGGTGATGTGGATTTAATTTTAGTTTTGGCAGTTTAAACGAAACTATATCTAAATTCTCTTAGAGTGAGGCCTTATTCTACCTTTTAAGTGTGGGAATTCCTTTCTCACCTAAAGAAATTCTTTAAAGAAATTGAAATGATTCAAATATTGATGTTTTGTAAAATGCAAGTTGCATATCATATCAATTAACAAAATTATTTATGATTAAGTAATGATCAATTATATATCTACAAATGTGAATTCTAAACTACAATAAAAAATACATATTAAATCTTCATAATATATACAATAAATCTCACTTAAAATAATAATGTATGACCTAACTAAAAATAAATTATATGTAGAGAGATGTAAAAATAATTAAAATGGGATGACAAAAGTTGACTATACATTTTTGACATATTAAACACTAGCAATATAATCTGATGGGCAAAGGAATCCACAAAATTTTATTTCAAAGGATAAAAATGAGGGGGATGTATATTTTTAATATGTGTCAAAACTCCCATTAATATATACCTTTAACGTATCTCTTAGGAGATAACTTTAAATCATGCACATGATTGAATTTTTCCTTCATGGTATCTCCTAGGAGATACCTTCATGTTAACCATGATCATATTATAAGTGTATTTAAAGGACCTTGAAGAAATATCCTAGGAGAAACCTCGAAGGGTGGTGTCATACATTAAAATGGATGTTAAATGTATCTCTACTTTCAACATGCATATGATTAGAATTATCCCTCACCTTGAAAGTAGTACTTAGAGATAACTTGATAACTTAAAGGGCCTTCTAATACTTGTAAGGTATCTCTTAGAAGATACAATCAAGTTACCCATGAAGGTATTCAAGGCCTTTGAATGCATATATTAGGAGATATCTTCAAAGGAGTTGTCACACATTCAAGGGGATGTTGAAGGTAGCTCCTAAGTATTAATAACAACAACAAATGGAAACATTTTTGCAATCTAAAACTAGGCTCTAGGGTGACCTGTAGTGTATGTATATAGTTCCCATTACCACATCCAGGAGATATGACATCATATAAAAGTGGCCACAGGCTACTTATCCTTATGTAAAATATGTTATCGTACCCTACCACCAATTATTTCTCTCACGTCAAAAGTTAAGGCTGAGGTCATCAACATGTTGAAAAGAGGAACCCATTTTAGGTGAATAAAATGGAGACTTTCCCCTTTATAAAATAAACAATAAAGAAATTAAAAAATTAAAAAATGGATACTTATGAAAGCATAGAGTCTATTTAAGAGGGCTATCCTAATACGAACCCCATCCTAAACTTAGTGATATGTATTGGGTTTTTCTCATTTGGGATGCTAATTTGTTCGGTGATAAGCCTAGTTACACTATGGCTTCATGCATGAGAAGGCATCATACATGGCATGAACACTACAATAGGGTGGTTAACTTTGAATTGAATGAAGGTGATGAGCTCATATATGTTAGTGAGTAATGGAACACAAACTTAAAATAAATGCAAGAGATCTCAATTATTTTCATCAATCCCCTAACCAAGATCACATCATTCAATCATTCAATCTTGAGTAGACTTTATATTCAATCAATCCCAAGAGCCCTAATTGCTATCACAATAAATTATGACTTGAGAGATTCAACTAAGTTATGAAACACCATTATCAAAATCTTGTGATATACCAATACTCAACACAATTACCATGGCATTATGTTACATGACTTATAGGATATCACTAACACCATCTAGGTTCTCTATCAAGGACTCTACAAAATACCTTGATATTATGTTCAATCCTACTACATTCGAGGGGAGTTATTAAAATTATTCAATGTTATGGGAAGCAATTAATGATGCTGATATGTTTGCACTAGAATAAGACATAGAAGTTGAGGATAAGTAGATGATAAAAGACCTACTCCCATTCAAGCGCCAATCCCTACACTATGTTCATAAAAAACTAGTGGTGATGTCATGCATCGATTTGCTATGGGGTCTATTCTTTGAAGGAAGAACCATGGATGAAGGTTATCTATATTACATATACAATGACACTATTGTCACATGCATATTTAGATAATATTTCAATAGGTATCTAAGATTGCCTATTGTAGATGTTACATATTATTTACATATTGTAGTTACATGTAAAAAGTCAAACCATCCAAAGTGAGTTATTTCAAAATGGATACTACCTAGGGAGAAATTTACCTTGAAAGAACATCCTAATAGATTGGTCCCTACTACTATTTTTAGAATGGGAATCCACGTAGGGATGGAACTACTAAATAGGTTCTTTGGTCATGCTAATATATACTATGTGCACCTATAATGCATTCCCCTTCTAGATTTTTTGACTATCTTTGACCATACCTATGCATTAATGGAAATCATTAATGCACAAATTTATGAGAAAATTATAGAGAAGGACAAACAACCATTATGGTGAAATTTCTATATGATGTCCTATCTATTCAACATAATCATGGGCACTATATATAGGAATAACAAAGTCCTATGGGAACCCAATGATGAGGTCATAAAAAATAGTATATGTGACTATAATAACTTTATACATATTTATTTGTATGCAATAAATATAATCTCTATTTTTGAGGACCTTTATTCTTAGGTATGGATGGCTATTCATGATGAGCCAATGCCTAGAATTTACCCAAGAATAGTCTAGACACTGACCGATAACATTAGAGATTACTACCTATATCAAGATTTCACAGTGATTATGGTGGTGGGGCACAAATTAGATCCTTTTTAGCTTCAAAATTTTGTTCTAGACAAGGTGGCTGAGCAAGAAATTGCTCATCAGATTTAGAAAAACATAGATTAAGAGCTTACAAAAAATAAGAAGGCCAAATTCCATGGGTCTCATGTAACCATTGGGTGAATGCATTATACCATTTACAAATAGTTTAGAAAGGCCAGTAATGATAGAATGCCTATGCATTTCCCATCCTTCCTCATATAATTTAGGACCCTCATGGAAAGGCCAAAAATAAAATTCACACCCTCAGCTTTTAATATAAACACGAGCCGATCGATCATGACTTTCTCTTATTGAATGCTAATTATGATAATGATGTCAAAAAAAGGGCTAATAATGTAGAACTAAATGATGACTTACTAAGAGTAATTCAAGTAGAACCATACTTGACACTCAGTAAAGCAATGTACTAAATTCCACCTTTTGAATAATGGAGTTCCTTAGATTTTTGGAGTGGGAGGCCATCAAAATAGCTATAAGGTGAGGGGCTTGATCCCTAAAATTCTCAAAGATACCCTTAGGACTAGTAATAGTTGGTAGATGATGCACCAGTCAATGGAGAAGAAGAAGAAGCTGAGGAAGAATAACTACCTACCTTAACACAAGAAAAATCACTAGTGCTCCTAGTTAGACCCTTAATAGTTAAACTAATTAAGGTCAATAAAAACTTAGTTGAGGAGCTAACTTTAGTTGAATATAATTCAAAATTGGAATCATTAATGGAATTTGAGGTTATATTGTTGGATTCTTTAGACAAAGAGGAAACATTGGCTATTTTAGCCTCTATGCTAAGCACTATTCCCTCTTCTCTTCCATCATAGTCCATAGGTCCACAGGCAAGGAGAACAACAAAGAAATACTAGAAGAAGCCTAAGTACATAGCACAAACTCATCCAAATTATAAGGTAGACAAGGGAGAGTTACAATAGCAAAGGTTTTGAGACTATAGGGAATCAAGGACAAAGGACCTATCATAGGTGACTCATTTGGTAAGGCCCCCTTACTCATAGATTTATTGAGTTTTCCCCCTCTTATGTCTTTTCCTATAGTTTCAATCACCCCTAGCCCTATTATCTCCATATTTGTTCATCAGGAAATAGTCTCAATAGGTCTATTATTCTTATACCCATCCATGAGTTTTCCTATAACCATAGATCTTATTCCCCCTTTCACTACTATAATTTATATCGATGTGGTTCCATCCATTCCATTAACATCCATTCATTAGCCTTGTCCATCCAAAACATTGCTCAATCCATGCCTTCAACTACATCCTCTTCTACCTAGTTGGGTTCATCATTGACTTCTTCCACTCCCACCATAGTAGCAACAGTGGTGACAACACCTAGGAGGTAACCAATCTATGTGTTTCATCTAATGTCATAATATGGGTACATAGAGTGGTCAAAGATTATTTAGCATACAATGCCTAATCCTCCCACATCCATTAAGAAATAACCTAAAGAGAATGATCAACTGAAATCATTACCCTCTAATCCTTTAAAGCTCACTCTTTTAGATTAGGTTAAGGAACTAGGAGCCTTAGCCTCTAAGAGGTCCAAGATGAAGATTACATAGTTTTTAATAGTGAGCTCCATGGTTGACAAAGCCATTACATTAGCATAGATGGTGAGAAAGAGGAAGATATAAGATAGCTCAGGTAGGAGCCTGATAATGGAAGAGAGTGAAGAAGTATACTTCTTCTTAAGAAAAAGATAAAATTGGTAGAAGGGTCAGTCCCCTTAGATGACTTGAAAACATATATGGAGACCCACATAGAGGCTATCATGAACATACATCAAAGAACTAAAATTTCCATGCAAGAGCTCAAAGAAGAGTTGAAAACACTCATAGAGAAATAGAAAGTAATTTGGGTCCTCAGGGCATTGAACAAGATGTACAAGATGTTTCCCTTAGATTGTATGAAATCCTAATTTCTATTCATTCTTTAAGAGTCATCTTGGCTCCACATGTTAATATCATAATTAAATTATTCATGGCCCTCAAGTAAGATGAAAAAATTAAACTTACTAATTTTATATACACCTTATAAGGCTTTCAACCATCTAGATTTGATGAATATAGTGGAGGCCTCAAATACCCTGAACTTAACATTAATAAGGACCCAAGAGGCTTGAGACTAGGTTCTATCTTTGAAGGCAATTGTAATAAATTGGTTGAATAGGAGAAAGTGGTCGAATATATTTTTTTAATAATAAAGTTAGATATTATTCAAGGTAACTGAATAAGGTTGGTGATGAGATCTACATTTGATTAGATGATCAAAAAAGCCTTTGATAGATTCAAATAGATTCTGCAAGGTTTGTGCCTTGAAAACATGATGGTTAGGTTAAATGTAACAAAGAAGAAAGCCATCAAAGAAGAGGTATTCAAAATTAGTTTTATAACAACCATGATAGAGCATAATAAGCTAATTGGTAAGAGTCATAGGGTAACTAGACCATCTCTCCTAGATATATGTCTAATCATAGTACAACATGCTAAGGCCTAAAATTACTATCATGACATAGAGGTGAAGAAGAAAGCTACTTAGCAAGCTCAATCTACTAGTTATACCATGCCACCTCCACCAAATCTACTAAAAACAAGAACTTCTATGTTAATGCCAAATTAGAATACTATTCATATGGTAATGATAGTTCAAACATTTGGTGCTTCTTCAAGTTAATTTCCAATCATTACGATAGCTACTACTAGTTCTACTAAAGTTTTTATTGAAATCTTAAGATAAGTCAATCAAGAACCAATTTATATTGGCTAATTTTATACTATTTTACATGTAAACAATATACCCAAATAGTAAAGTCTTAGTTGAGTTTAAATATTATAATTAAACTAAATTTTGAGAATAATGCATACATTGCTTGGATAGGCTCTTTAAAATGCATCATTATGTAAGTCAAACTTTTCTTATGGTTTATCAATATGAAAACAAAACATTCTAGTCTTGGAGGATGAGTGACCCCTTCCCCAAGATCTATATATACAAGTTATATCCCTTTTTCAAAGGGTGAAAGTTTTGAATGGAATATAGGAAGAAATCAAGAATCTTGATTGTCATGCAACTATATTTTTTCTATCTTCTTCCCTTTTTATGTTCATGAATTTAAATTTTATCTAGTTTGAATTGATTCCATAATTATGATGTGTGTAATCACTATAGATGAATTTGATTATTGTGTTTATGAATGATTAATCCTAAATGTGTTATAGATACTAAATATTAGTATATACATCAATTTAAACAGTTATTAAAGGTTGTATCATTATTCTAAATTGTGTATAAGTGTCTCAGTTGATACAATATTCTATGAGTAAGTAATAACTATCTTAGATAACTTCTTTATCTAAGCTATAACCTTTGGTATAAAGGTATGGAATGGTAGCCTTGAAAAGAAAAACCTTTAGTTGAGACCAAAAAACACCCTGTATCTGATTACCTTGACCTCGAGCCTTGTTTGTTTGTACGTGAACAACTATAAACAAAAAACATTGGTCTTTAAGAGACTTCTCTACTAAAGTGACATAGTGAGAAGCTCCTATTCAAATACATAAAATCCTTATCTTCCTTACCCTTCCCTTTTTTTGAACTTTTTAGAAACCTACCCACCATAGATTAGTCTTTATACCATCTAACTCACTTAGTGATTTTCCTTTTTTTAGAAACCACATGTCTAACCATAAACTTGGTTAAACAACCCACTGGCTTAACCCACTATTCCACCACTCAGTTGTTCAATCCACATACTTGTAACTCATGCCCTAGAGTGGAACTTAGCTACATAGAGATCCAAATGCAAATCCCCATCCTAAACATAGTGATAGGTATGGGTTTCTTATCCTTTGGGTTGATAATTTCATCATTGAGAAGCCACTTTCTCAGTGTTTTATTGATTGAATTATTCTTCTTCCATCCTATCACTCTATGTAATTCATGAGTAACATATGCAACTAATAAACATAATTACCTATAGAATGAATCTACTAGCCTAATGATTTTATAATTTAATGGTGCAAGAATGCACCCCCCACCACCTTTCCAACAAAGAATAAATCATGTAGTTGGTCTATGTATGGCATCACTTCAGTCTTGGATGTTGCAAAGTGTAGCCCTTATCACTTGAAAGGAAGTGGGCATCAAATACATCAATGCCATCCCATAGATATGAATAGTTTAGCATATTGATCCTTGAGAATAATAGAATTAAACACAATATTAGTTTACTCAATGGAGTCCTTGATTAAAAATTAGGATGGTGGAGAGACTCAATAATGGCCTAAAGACTTGGAATCATAGAATGTCTTTTGGAAGTATTTGCTCTCAAAGTTTTTGAAACAAAGGTTGCCAAAAAGTATCCTTCAGATGGAAAGTATCTGAAATGCAATATTTTGATGAATTTTTTTTTATGTGTAAATTCTCAACATAAAATCATCTGAAGATAGAACCCTAATATAATGTTTCCAAAGCAAAAGTTCTCAATACAAAATCTCCAAAAGACTAACATTGCAAAAAAAGATGCCATTTGAAAAACCTTTTAAAGTAATTATTTCAACCAAAAAATTACCTAAAGGAAACTTTTGAAGTTTCCATGGACCAAACTTTCTAAAATAATTCTTCTAATATGAAAGTCACTAATGAGAAACCTTTTGAAACAAAAGATGCCTATATAAAGCTCTCGACATGAAACTTCTTGAAGGGAAATATTTTGTAGAGACAATTTTTGATATGAAAGTTTCTAACGTATATAATCTAAGAGATTTGAATAAGGTAGATCACGCATGATTCATTTTGTATAAAACAAGGTTATTTTAATAGTTTTAGAGTCAAATAATTACCACATTGCATGAGTGGAATTTTCCTTTACGTTTAAGGTCCTTGTAATATCTTCAAGATATCTCCTAGGAAATACCTTAAAATTAACCATGAAGGAATTATAAGGCCTTTGAAGGAATCTCTTAGTGGATACCGTGAAGTTGAACTTGCTCAGTGTTATTGAGGTGTATAAGGGATTTAATGAGTAAATTGGTGTTTCAATCAAAGAAGGTAGTTATCAATACATTGATTGTTATGTGTAAGGTCTCCTTAATGGGTTATTCTAAAAATAGTTTGTGCTATTAGTGGCCCACTTAGTAGATATTTAAACTATAAGAAGATTATTTACAAAATTAAAGTCATCAAGACGTTCAATCCATGTTAATTCCCATGGGATCAGGCCACTAAATTGGTTGCCATTGAGATGAAGGAGATTAAGATAGGTGAATTAAGCAAGCTAGTTGGGAATGGTTCCTATGAACTATTTGTTAGAAACATCTAATTGCACATGAAAGGGAATCTATTCACAATGATCCTTTGGGATTTACCCTAAAAGACTATTATTAGAGACATTCAGGTAAGTCACGCTACTATAGTTCCTCAAATCACTGGGGAAACCTCATTCTAGAGTCATTACAAGGAGATTAGTGTTCACTTTCCCATTTTCAATGTACCAAAATTGAATCACCATAAAGATATAAATGAATCAAGCTTGTGTTATTATTACTGAACCACCACATGAAGAGGGATTGGTTTGTGTGTTTCTTTTGTTTTTAGTCTCACCGAGGCATCTGATGTTATCTTATACAAACTATGGGATGGGGGTAGTGCAATGGCATGAAATTGACCACACCATAAATACCTCAAATAAAACCAAACTTAACACACCTATGTTGCCCATGGCTTGGCTTAGTTTGTCTTGGTTTAGTTTGGCCTAACTTGTTATAGGAGGATATTAGAAAACTATAGTGGCTTCAAATACAAGGTCTTTACAAAATGGATTTACTTATTCCCTATATCAAAATCCACTCCTCCATTATAATTTTCCATGACTTGTCTCACCACCAATAGATGATTGATTATTATCAATGAGAGGTGAATATTGAAGACTTTTATACTGTGCACATGAGGATGTAAACCATTGGGTAAGCACACATTGATATTGTCAAGCCATACATAAGATCACCAATTTTAGGTCCTCCTATACACATGCACTTTCCACCTCAATAAAATTTAATAACTTTACCTATTACGTGGTAATAATTAATTTTATTGTAATTTAAAATGAAATCAACTTTTTAAAGGCCTGTATTTACCTTTAAGGTATTTCCTAGGAGATACCTTTCAAACATGCACAAGATTGTATTTATCCTTCAAGGTATCTCCTAAGAGATACCTTCAAGTCACCCATGAAGGTATTACTTTTTCACTTTTTCAATTATAAAAAAACCTGATGCCAAATTAGGCTTAATTACCATGTGGTAGTGTCACATACAATGGTCACTTAGCCACATAAAGTCTAGAGATTTGTCCCACATATTTTAGCCTATAAAAATTCTCATGACCCAGTGACCCAATGAAAGTCTACCATTTATCACCCAATGATGACCTTCCAAGAATCCTATTGTTTTATAAAGTCTTGTGACCCCATGATCATATCACATCATGCCACTTGGCACCTATTAATATCATTTTAAGTCCAAGGAAGAGTTATACAGTCTACAACTTAGTGACCTAATGGAAATGATCCACTTGTCAATCAATTATTTCATTTCATCTGACAAAGGTGTTATAACCCAACCATATCATGCCATATGATTCCCAATCATATCCTTCTAAGGCCCTAATTTATTTCTAAAGTCCCATGATAAAATGATCTAATAGCATCATGCCACTTGGTGGTCGGTCACACCCTTCATGCCCTTATAGGTAAAATATAATATTCAAAGTCTTGATACTAAAATCACATGAAAAAATGACACTTGGTAGCTAGTCACTTAAATCTTGGATAATTGTATACTACATGCAAACCACCTAATAATTAGGACTAATAGGTTGAGGATACATGGACCCCTATCTCACAAAAATAACATGATCAAAGGAAACTATGAAGCCTAGTAAAGATAAATCCAATCAAAAGATAACACTTGGAAGAGTATCACACAATCCACCTAGATAACCCAATATTTGAAATATAAGATTCGGGTGTACAAAAAAGTGCAAGTGTCAAGTATGGTACTGATTATAGTTGTGAATTAAATGTTGGTGAGACTTGTTTCAATGGTTATAAAGCTAAGTCACTTCATGAAAAAATTCAAACCTATGATAATAGGCCATATGGACCTTAGTAAAGAGTGATCCAATCAAAAGATGACACTTGGTAGAATATCATGCAATCTAGTCAAATAACCCACTATTAAAAAAGTCACGAAGTGTCGAGCACATGTCAAGTATGAAACTTAGATATCCATAAAGCACCGGTTATAATAATTATCCATAAAGTGCTAGTTATGTCATGAATTGAATGTTGATGGGGCTCATTTTGATAATTATAAATCTAAGTTACCTTAATGGAAAAGTCAAGCCTATGATGAGAAGATGTGTGGGCAATCCACGAGCAATGATTGCCTAATCTCCAAAAATGGATTTTTCAAGCCATTTGAATAAAATTTAAGAGCCACCTAGGATTAAAGTCAAATCAAGTTAACTATATTTTCCATTTATGACTCATATCCTTTAGTTCAAAATTCTAAAAATTTAGTGTTTAATGCTTGTAGCCTCAAGGCTTTACCTTCACTTTCAATTGCTATCTATTGTATAACTCCAAAGTTATCTATGTTATTTGCTAAAGAATTTTATGCATTCTTTCAAACATCAAGACAATCCATGAGCTCATTAATTGAATTGTATAGAAACCATGGATAAATTAAGAACATTTAGAGCTGCCAAAATATAATAGGTTCCATTACTCTATTTATATGGAATGAACATAGTATTCCAAGACACGAATTTCAATTCCATTACATTATCCACTAAATACAAGCACTAAAATGATTTATTATACCATGTGGAAAAGATTGCAAACTAGGGTAGTGATGATGATGAAAATCAAAATATTACAAAAGAAAGGTCTAACATCTTGGCACTCAAGTCTACAGGATCACAAAAGGCTACATCAAGCATAAAGGCACTCCACTTTGTGGACTTAGTCCACCAAATATTCATTAAATCTAGGTGTGTCGATAATATGATCAAGTGTTTCAATTCAAGTAATGACATTGAATTCATAGTTGGGTTATCTTTTTAGGATTATTATAATTTTCCCAAGCCTAAAATTGCTTAAAATCAAGAAACTATAACCCAATGGCTCAAAAAATACAACATTATTTAAGTTTTGAGAGGTTGGGCATAAAACTATTAGAGGTTTATCAACAAATCCAAAATCAATTAGATCCCCATCACCAAATTTAGGAAGGGGGTAAGATTTGGGATGGATATGATGAAAAACTTACATGGGGCTGAGGACATTGGCCATGTATATGAGAAGTGGGTTCCACTTCTATCCATGATCTTGGATGATGCCAATACTCCCCCTTTAGGAGAGATCATTTCCTATAGCTTGGCAGATTAGATTAGAAATACCATGACTATGCAAGGATATCATTTATCTATGATGTCCTACTTTATTGATGTTATATGTGCTACTCTAAAATTTCCCCAATTCACTCATTGGGATCCAAACCTAAAATGGATCATGCCCCATGTCTTCTCAAAAGTGAGTATTTACAAATACAAGTAGGAGATGCAAACCATTGCCAAATATTTATACCCAATTATATATAGGTCCATCCATGAGAGGATCCTACCTAGGTTATCTAAAGAAATTATGACAACACTTAAAATTTTAGGAGCCTACTAGTATAATATAGACTACATAGTAATATTAGTAGTGGGAATTAGCACAACCCCATTTAGGCTACCCACCATATTGCTAAATAAGCTAGTTAAATATGAGATTGCCTTCTAGCTACACATGGGAGTAGATGTATTGTGCAAAAACAAGAAAAAGGGATCGATCCATCTTCAATTAACCAACATTGGCTAATTTAAAATTTAAAAATGGCACTTAGTTATGGCTTCTATCAAACAAAGGTCCACCTTTAGTATAGAAAAGGACACTAATAGGGAATGGGACCATACGTATTTAACATTCAATGACTACATCAAGCATAGGTTAGCCTTGAAAATTAGATACTATCATGAGTATGAAGATGGAGACCAATTCTACATCAATACAAATAATGACACTAAGGTGAAGTAGAGATTGAAGGCCTCTAATATCCCATAGATGAAAGGAAAGATATATGATGTACGTTTTTTCCATATTTTTGAACACTAGGATACTCAAGCAAGAGCATCCGTATCTACAATCCATACTCCTAATGCTAAAGATGAAAGGTTAATTAACCCAAAACTTAGTCACATAATACTTCAGGAATTATCTCCCACTTTTGAGGATGGAGGATTTGGTGTAGGGAAATAAATTAAGGAGGCTTCTACCTCATAATACACATCTAGTAGCCCATCCTAAATGCAAAGTGATACCTCAATGTAGGCAACACTATTAGTGTAGGCAACAATCACTTCTACTCCCATGTCAGTAACTTTAACATCATCATTGCCTCCCCTACCTCCTACCAATTAAGGACTAAGTATTTCAAGATAGGAGTGTCTTTTTTTACCTTCTTATTTCCTCTATAAACAACTACTACATATTTGGTGAGCCCCTAACTCTAGACCATGTTAACCTCATACCCTACAGGCCTTTCACCAAAATTGTAATTAGGCCTGTGACCATTTTATTTTCCACCATCAAAACCTTTGTCATATCCTCCACTTCTAAGGTCTTAGTAATGGCCAATTTGTTTTATGTTATGCATAGGCCTATGCCTAGACTAGGTCCATGGATACCTAAAATTAGGCCCACTATCATCGTTCCCCAAGTTTCCTTTTTCACAACTGGTTCTTCAACTAGCACCAATTCTTCTTCATCTCTTAACTCTACATTTATGTTGGTCACATCCATAGATACCTCTTATATTTCTATTTTCTAAAGATTGACTCTAGCCCAATAATTTCCCCATTTACTTATCCTCTTTGTGGATCTTTAGACAAATTATGATTAAGACAAATGCAACTAGCTACAAGAGAAAACCTATATTTGGTCATAATGGACACTCCATAGGTCATGATGAAGTTAAAAAGGATTCTAGATCAATGAAGAGGGTGAATAAGAGGAAAGTCACCCATCCAGACCAAAAAATTATGTATGAGTTAGAGGAGACTCTATTTGAGTTGACTAAAACAAAGACAGCTAGACTAGGCCAACAACAATATCATGTGGAGGATCCCTTGTTATCTCTCTAAGCAATTATGGATATGGCTATTGAAATATTAAAACAAGTATATCAAAAATTAGCTAACCTGGAACAACATCAAAAATCCACATTACTATAATAGACCATAATAAAGTTAGAATGGGTTGTGGGAGAAATATTTGACATCTTAAACACCTTGGCCCAATACAAGGTAAATGGGGATGTAATATATAATAGGATTCTCAAGGTCAAACTGTATATGGGGCATATGATAGTAATATAATTAGCTTGGAGAAGTTGATTAGGATCAATAAGTTTTAGGACTTAAATTTTATCCCCTTAGAGGATTTGAGCATTGTTGAGTCCTATGTAATTGGTAGAAGGAACACAAGTAGTGGATTGATGAGATGATATCCCTAGGCCAATATCTTACCCAATAAGATGAAAATTTCATCACTTTTTTGAAGGATACCAAGATCACACACCTTACCAACAAGGATGGCTCCATTATTGGCAAGGATGCCTTTAGGGCCCAACTATTGAAATTAATTATAAATTTCAAAAAGTAGGCCATGGCCAAAGGAGTAACTTTTGGTAGTAGATGGTGTATTTAGTAGCCTCTACCAATCAGAGGATAGATAAAACTGTAAAATTTAATGAAGTTGTAGTACCACTCCTGATCAAACATGTGAAATGGTGGGAATCATGGTCAATCTATTAAAGGATTTTATCATTAATCTAAAACTGATTGACAATAACTATAAGAGATGCTCTAAAGTATGGAGAGGGAAAATCGAAGCCCCAAAAAAAATATCATCATAGGAGCCTCTACCTCCTTAGCACCTCTTAGTATACTTCTTCCTCAACTAGCATTAACACTCTTTAAGTTGCTATTGCTTCACATCCATCTTCTTCTTTATGAGGAGCTTCATCATCAACTACACTAATAGGATCTCAAACAAGCTCTTTAAGAGCAAGATAACCATATGTTTTCTTTCTATTTTGAGAACATATGTGCTTAAATCAATTTGTTATAGGTAGATATTTTAGAAGCATATAATTCAAATATATGCATTATATTTACCCTAGAATCCCCACTACATTTGCTATATTCTAAGTTTAACACTAGGATGTCATGAATGTTAGTTTTATTTACATTGTAACATAAAACTAACATTCATGACATCAAGGAACTGAAATGGCCATGCAAGAGCACAAATAAGAGTTGGAAACATTCATAGAGAAGTATAAAGTAATTTGGATCCTTAGGACATTGAACAAGATGTACATAATGTTTCCCTCAGATTGAATGAAATCCTAAATTCTATTCATTATTTAAGAGTCATCTTGGCTCCGCATGTTAATAGCATAACTAAATTATTCATGGCCCTCAAGTAAGATGACAAAAAGATAAAATTCATAATTTTGTAAACACCTAACAAGGATTTCAGCCATCTAGATTTGATGAATCTAGTGGAGGCCTCAAATACCCTGAACTTAGCATTAATAAGGACCCAAGAGGCTTAAGACTAGGTTCTATCTTTGAATGCAATTGTTAATAAATTGGTTGAATAGGAGAAAGAGGTTGAATATATTTTGTCAAAAATAGAGTTAGATACTATTCAAGGTAATCAAATAAGGTTATTGACGAGATCTAAATTTGATTAGATGATAAAAAAAGCCTTTGATAGTTTCAAATAAATCTTGCAAGGTTTGTTCCTTGAAAACATGAAGGTTTAGTTAAATGTAACAAGGAAGAAAACAATCAAGGAAGATGTGTTAACAATTAGTTTTAGAATAACCACAATAGAGCATAATAAGCTAATCAGTAAGATTCATAATGTAAATAGACCGTCTCTTTTATATATGTGTCTAATCATAGTAAAGCATGACAAGGCCTAAAATCACTATCAGGACATAGAGATGAAGAAGAAAGCTTCTTAACAAGCTCAATCTACTACTTCTACCATACCAACTCCACCAACTCTACTACTAATAATAAATTCCATGTTAATGCTAGATTAGTATACTATTCATATAATAATTATAGTTCAAACATTTGGTGCTTCTTCAAGTTCACTTCCAATCATTACAATAGTTACTACTAATTCTACTAAAGTTTCTATTGAAATATTAAGATAAGTCAATCAAGAGCCAATTTAGATTGGCTAATTTTGTACTATTTTACATGTAAATAATATACCCAAATATTAAAGTCTTAGTTGCATTTATATATTATAATTAAACTAACTTTTGAGAAGCTTGCATACATTACTTGGATAGGCTCTTTGTAATGCATCATTATGTAAGTCAAACTTATCTTATGGTTTATCAATATGTAAACAAAACATTTTAATCTTGGAGGATGAGGTGACCCATTCCCCAAGATCTATATATACATGTTATATCCCTTTTTCAAAGGGCCAACATTTTAAATGAAATATAGGAAGAAATCAAGAATCTTGATTGTCATGCAACTGTGTTTTTTCTGTCTTCTTCCCTTTTTATGTTCATGAATTTGAATTTTCTTTAGTTTTTAATTAATTCAATAATTATGATGTGTGTAATTGCTACAGATGAATCTGATTGTTGTGTTTATGAATGATTAATCCTAAATGTGTTATAGCTATTAAATATTACTATGTTCATTGATTCATATAGTTATTAAAGGTTATATCATTATTCTAAAGTGTGTATAAGTGTCTTAGTTGATACAACATTCTATGAGTAAGAAATAACTAGCTTAGATAAATTATTTATCCAAGCTATAACCTTTGGTATAAAGGTATGCAATGGTAGCCTTGAAAAGAGAAACCTTTAGTTGAGACCCAAAAACACCCTATATTTGATTACCTAGACATCGAGTCATGTTTATTTGTAAGTGGACAACTATAAACAAAAAACATTGGTCTTTAAGAGACTTCTCTACTAAAGATACAAACTGAGAAGCTCTTATTCAAAGACATATAATCCTTACCTTCCTTACCATTCCATTTTTTTTTTCTTTTTTTGAAACCCACCCACCATAGATTAGTATTTATACCATCTAACTAACTTAGTGATTTTCCTTCTTTAGAAACCACATGTCTAACCATAAAGTTAGTTAAACAACCCAATGGATTAACCCATTATTCCACCACTCAGTTGTTTAAGCCACATACCTATAACTCATTCCCAAGAGTGGAACTTAGCTCCATAGAGATCCCAATGCAAATCTCCATCCAAAAAATAGTGATAGATATGGGTTTCTTCTCCTTTGGGATGATAATTTCATCATTGATAAGCCACTTTCTTAGTGTTTTGTTGATTGAATTTTTATGCTTCCATCCTATCACCCTATGTAAATCATGAGTAGCATATGTAACTAGTAAAGATAATTACCTATATAATGTATCTCCCACCATAATGGTTTTATAATTTAAATGGTACAAGAAGGCATCCCCCACCACCTTTCTAGCAAAGAAGAAATATTGTAGTTGCTTTATGCATGACATCACTTCCATCTTGGATGTTATGAAGTGTAGCTCTTATCACTTGAAAGGAAGTGGGCATCAACTACATCAATGCCATCCCATAGATATGGATAGTTTAGCATATTGATAATTGAGAATAGTAGAATTAAACACAATATCAATTTACTCGATGGAGTCCTTGATTAAAAATTGGGATGGTGGAGAGACTCAGCAATGGCCTAAAGACTTAGAATCATAGAATGTATTTTGGAAGTATTTGTTCCCAAAGTTTTTGAAACAAAAGTTGCCAAAAAGTATCCTTCATATGGAAAGTATATGACATGCAATATTTTGATGAAAATTTTCTGATGTGTAAATTCTCAACATAAAATTATCTGAAGATAGAACCCTAAGATAATGTTTCCAAAGAAAAATTTCTCAATACAAAATCTCCCAAAGACTAACATTGCAAAGAAAGATGCCATTTGAAAAACCTACTAAAGTAATTATTTCCACCATAAAATTACCTAAAGTAAAATTTTGAAGTAAAGTTTCCATGGACAAAACTTTCTGAAATAATTCTTCTAATATGAAAGTCACTGATGAGAAACCTTTTGAAACAAAAGCTATCGATATAAAGCTCTCGACATGAAACTTATTGAAGGGAAATATTTTTAGAGATAGTTTATGATACAAAAGTTTATAACATAGATAAGCTAATATATTCGAATAAGGTAAATCACCCATGCTTCACTTTGTATAAAACAAGGTTATTTTAATAGTTTCAAAGTTGAATAATTACCCCATTGCATGAGCAGAATTTTCCTTTAACTTTAAGGTCCCTATAATATCTTCAAGATATCTCCTAGGAGATACCTTCAAATTACCCATGAAGGTTTTATAAGGCCCTTGAAAGAATCTCTTAGTGGATATCTTGAAGTTGAACTTGCTCAGTGTTATTGAGGTGTATAAGGGATTTAATGAGTAAATTGGTGTTTCAATCAAAGAAGGTAGTTATCAATACATTAATTTCTATGTGTGAGGCCTCCTTAATGGGTTATTCTGAAAAAGGTTGGTGATATTAGTGGCCCACTTAGTAGATATTTGAACTATAAGAAGATTATTTAGAAAATTACCATTTGAAAAACCTTCTAATGTAATTTTTTCCAACATAAAATTACCTAAAGGAAAATTTTGAAGTTTCCATGGACCAAACTTTCTAAAATAATTCTTATAATATGAAAGTCACTGATGAGAAACCTTTTGAAACAAAAGGTATCGATATAAAGGTCTTGACATGAAACTTCCTAAAGCGAAATATTTTGTAGAGACAATTTATGATATGAAAGTTTCTAACATAGATAATCTAAGAAATTTGAATAAGGTAGAACACCCATACTTCATTTTGTATAAAATAAGGTTATTTTAATAGTTTTAGAGTTGAATAATTACCACATTGCATGAGTGGAATTTTCCTTTACCTTTAAGGTCCATACAATATCTTCAAGATATCTCCTAGGAAATACCTTAAAATTAACCATGAAGGCATTATAAGGCCCTTGAAGGAATCTCTTAGTGTATACCTTGAAGTTGAACTTGCTCAGTATTATTGAGGTGTATAAGGGGTTTAATGAGTAAATTGGTGTTTCAATCAAAGAAGGTAGTTATCAATACATTGATTGTTATGTGTAAGGTCTCCTTAATGTGTTATTTTAAAAAAGGTTGGTGCTATTAGTGGCCCACTTAGTAGATATTTAAACTATACGAAGATTATTTACAAAATTAAAGTCATCAAGGCATTCAATCCATGTTAATTCCCATGATATCAGGATACTAAGTTGGTTGCCATTAAGATGAAGGAGATTAAGATAGGTGCATTAAGTGAGATAGTTGGGAATGGGTCCTATGAACTAGTTGTTGGAAAGATCTAATTTCACGTGAAAGGGAATCCATTTGCAATGATCCTTTGGGATTTACCCTGAAAGACTATTACTAGAGACATTTAGGTAAGTCATGCTACTATAGTTCCTAAAATCAATGGGGAAACCTTATTCTAGTGTCATTCCAATGATCTTAATGTTCACTTTCCCATTTTCATTCTACCAACACTGAATTACAATAAAGCTACAAATGAAGCAAGCCTGTGTTGTTATTACCAAACCACCACATGAAGAGGGATTTGTTTGGGTCTTTCAATTCTTTTTTAGTTTCACTGAGGCATTTGATGTTGTCTTATACAAACTATGGGATGGGGGTAGTACAGTGGCATGGAATTGACCACACCATAAATACCTGAAATAAAAACAAATTTAACACACCTATGTTGCCCATGGCTTGGCTTAGTTTGTGTTGGTTTAGGTTAGCTTGAATTGTTATAGGAGGATATAAATAAACTATAGTGGCTTCAAACAAAAGTTAAATACAAAAAGGATTTACTTATTCCCTATATCAAAATCCACTCCTCCCTTATAATTTTCCATGGCTTTTCTCACCACCAATAGATGATTAATTATTATCAATGAGATGTGAATATTGAATACTTTTATATTTTTCACATGAGGATGTAAACCATTTGGTGAGCAAGCATTGATGTTGTCAGGCCATACATAAGAACACCCATTTTAGGTCCTCCTCCACACATGCACTTTCCACCTCAATTAAATTGAATAACTTTACCTATTAGGTGGTAATAATTAATTTGATTATAATTTTAAAAAATTTCAATTTTTTTGAAAATGATGTTAGAAGGATGTAACCCTGGGTGGGGCCTTTACAATAGTAACCACTATTGTGAGGGTGGTATGGATGTGCTCACCTATGCTCTCAAGCACACTTATGGATGCATTTTAAATGCATGTGCATAGCTCTTCTACCTCCCTAGTTAACATGGCATCAAGAATATTTTCATTCCCATTCCTGATGTGAAATATCTTGATTTGAAAATTCCTAGAGTGAAACTTTCCAAAAGGTAAGTTCCCAATACAAATCTATCAACAAGAAAACCTTCTTAGGAGATACCTTTTGAACATGCATAAGAGTGGATATTTCCTTAAAGGTATCTCCTTGTAAATACATTCAAGTTACCCTCAAGGATATAATTTTAAAAAAGGTAGTTATAAATACATTGATTGTTGTGTATAAGGTCTCCTAAGAGATACCTTCAACATCCCCCTTGAATATATGACAATTCCATTTTAGGTATCTACTATGAGATTCCTTAAAGTGCCTTATAATACCTTCATGGGTAACTTAATCAAATTATAGGGCCCTTTAAGGAATATCTTATGAGATACTTCAAAGGGCATTGTCATACATTAAATGGAACATTGAAGGTATCTCATGAGAGATACCTTCAAAATACATGAGTGGAATTTTCCTTTACCTAGAATGCACTACTAGGTTATATTTTAAAGGCCCTTAATTATGTTCAAGGTATCTTCTAGGAGATACCTTTCAAACATGCACAAGATTGTATTTATCCTTCAAGGTATCTCCTAGGAGATACCTTCAAGTCACCCATGGAGGTATTACTTTTGCACTTTTTCCTTTGTACAAGAACCTAATGCCAACTTAGGATCAATTACCATGTGGTAGTGTCACATGCAATGGTCACTTATCCAAATAAAGTTTAGAGCTTTGTCCCAGATATTTTATCCTTTAAAAATTCTCATGACCTAGTGACCCAATGAAAGTCTACCATTTATCACCAAATGATGACCTTCCAAGATTCTTATTGTTTTATAAAGTCTTATGACCCCATGATCATATCACATCATGCTACTCGGCACCTATTAGTATAATTTCAAGTCCAAGGAACAATTATATAGTCTATAACCTAATGACCTAATGGAAATGTTCCACTTGTCAATCAATTATTGCATTTCATCCCATAAAGGTGTTATAACACAACCATATCATGTCATATGATGCCCAATCGTATCCTTCCAAGGCCCCAATTTACTTATAAAGTCCCATGATAAAATGCTCCAATACCATCATGCCACTTGGTGGTCGGTCACACCTTCATGCCCCTATAGGTAAGGTATAATATTCAAAGTCTTGGTACTACAGTCACATGACAAAATGACACTTTGTAGCTAGTCACTTAAATCTTGGATAATTGGATATTACATGCAAACCACCTAATAGTTAAGACCAATAGGTTGAGGATACATGGACCCCTATCTCACAAAAAAACCATGATCAAAGAAAACCATGAATCCTAGTAAAGATAAATCCAGTCAAGAGATGACACTTGGAAGAATATCACACAATCCACCTAGATAACCCAATATTTGAAATAAAAGATTAAGGTATACAAAAAAGTGCAAATGTCAAGTAGATGTCAAGTATGGTACTAATTTTAGGTGTGAATTAAATGTTGGTGAGATTTGTTTTAGTGGTTATAAAGTTAAGTCACTTCATGAAAAAATTCAAACCTATGATAGTAGGCCATGTGGACCTTAGTGAAGAGTGATCCAATAAAAATGTGACACATGGTACAATATCATGCAATTCACTCAAATATCACAATATTCAAAAAGTCACCAAGTGTCGGGCACATGTCAAGTATGAAACATAGCTATCCATAAAGCACCGATTATAATAATTATCCATAAAGTGCTAGTTATATCATGAATTAAATGCTAATGGGGCTCATTTTGATAATTATAAATCTAAGTCACCCTAATCGAAAAGTCAAGCCTATGATGAGAAGATGCATGGACAATCCAAGAGCAATGATTTCCTAATCTCCAAAAATGGATTTTTCAAGCCATTTGAATAAATTTGAAGAGCCACCAAGGATTAAAGTCAAATCAAGTCAAATATATTTTCCATTTATGACTCATATCCTTCAGTTCAAAATTCTAAAAATTTAGAGTTTAAAGCTTGCAGTCTTAAGGCTTTACCTTCACTTTCAATAGCTATCTATTGTATAACTCCAATGTTATCTATGTTATTGTATAAAGAATTTTTTGCATTCGTTCAAACATCAAATCAATCCATGAGCTCATTAATTAAAATTTATAGAAACCATGGCTAAAGTAAGAACATATAGAATTACTAAAATAGAATAAGTTCCTTTACTCTATTTATATGGAATGAACATAGTGTTCCAGAACACCAATTTCAATTCCATTACATTATCCACTAAATACAAGCACTAAAATGATTTATTATACCATGTGGAAAAGATTGCAAACTAGGGTAGTGATGATGAGGAAGATCACAATATTACAAAATGAAGGTCTAACATCTTGGCACTAAAGTCTATAGGATCGTAAAAGGCTACATCCAACATAAAGGCACTCCACTATGTGGACTTAGTTCACCAAATATTCATTGAGTCCAGCAGTGTAGATAATATGATAAAGTGTTTCAATTCAGATAAGGACATTGCATTCATAGCCAAGTTAGGTTTTTAGGATTATTATAATTTTTCCAAGCCTAAAATTACATAAAATCAAGAAACTGTAACCCAATGGCTCAAAAAATACAACATTAACTAAGTTTTGAGAGGTTTGGCATAAAACTAGCAGAGGTTTATCAACAAATCCAAAATCAATCAGATCCCCATCACCAAATTTAGGAAGTGGGTAAGATTGGAGATGGATATGACGAAAGATTTATGTGGGGTTGAGGACATTGGCTATGTAGATGAGAAGTGGGTTACTCTTCTATCGATGATCATAGATGATGCCAATACTCCCACTTTCAGAGAAAATATTTTCCTATAAATTGGCAAATTAGATTAGAAAGACCAATGTCAACCAAGGATATCATTTATATATGATGTCATACTTTTTTGATGTTATATGTGCTACTCTAAAATTCCTCCAATTCACTAATTGTAGTCTAAACCTAAAATGGATCATGCCCCATGTCTTCTCAAAAGTGAGTATTTACAAATACAAATAGGAGATACAAACCATTACCAAATATTTCTACCCAATCATATATAGGGCCATCCATGAGAGGATCATGCCCAAGCTATCTAATGAAATTATGACAAGACTTAGAATGTTAGGAGCCTACTAGTATTATCCAGACTACATAGTAATAATAGTACTGGGAATAAAGACAACCCCATTTAGGATGCCTACCATAGTGATAAAAAAGATAGCTAAATAGGAGATTACCTTTTAACTACTCATGGGAGTAGATGTATTTTGAAAAAACAAAAAAATGCGATCAATCCATCCTCAATTAAACAACATTGGCTAATTTAATATTGAGAAATGGCACTCAGTTATGGCTTCTATCAAATAAAGGTCCAACTTTAGTCTAGAAAAGGACACTAATAGGGAATGGGACCCTAGGTATTTAACATTTAATGACTACATCAAGCATAGGTTAGCCTTGAGAAATAGATGCTATCATGAGTATGAAGATGGAGACAATTCTATATTAATACAAATAATGACACTAAGGTGAAGTAGAGACTAAAGGCCTCTAATATCCCATATATGAAAGTAAAGATATATGATGTGGGGTTTTTCCATCTTTTTAAACACTAGGATATTCAAGCAAGAGTATCAATATCTACAATACATACTGCTAGTGCTAAATATGAAAGGTTAATTAACCCACAACTTAGTCACACAATACTTCAGGCATTATCTCTCACTTTAGAGAATGGAGGATTCGATGTAAGGAAATAAATTAAGGAGGATTATACCTCATGATCCACATTTAGTATCCCATTCTAAATGCAAAGTGATACCTCAATTTAGGCAACACTTTTAGTGTAGGCAGCAATCACTTCTACTCCCATGCCAACAACTTTAACATCATCATTGACTCCCCTCCCTCCTACCAATTAAGGACTAAGTATTTCAAGATAGGAGCGTATTTTCATACCTTCTTATTTCCTCTATAAATAGCCACTAAACATATTTGGTGAGCCCCTAACTCTAGACCATGTTAACCTCATACCCTACAGGGCATTCACCAGAATTGTAATTAGGCCTGTGACCATTCTATGGCCCACCATCAAAACCTTTGTCATATCCTCCACTTCCAAGGTCTTAGTAATAGACAATTTATTCTATGTTATTCACATGCCTATGCCTAGACTAGGTCCATGGATACCTAAAAAGAGGCCCACTATCATCATTCCCCGAGTTTCCTTGTTCATAACTAGTTCTTCAACTAGCACCAATTCTTCTTCATCCCTTAACTCTACATTTATACAGGTCACATCCATAGATACCTCTCATATGTCTATTTTCTAAATATTTAATCTATCCCAATAATTTCCCCTATTTACTTAGCCTCTGAGTGGATCTTTAGATAAATCATGATTAAGACAAATGCAACTAGCTACAATAGAAAACCTATATTTTGTCATAATGGACCCTCCATAGGTCATGATGAAGTTAAAAAAGGATTATAGAGAAATGAAGAGGGTGAATAAGAGGAGGTCACCCATCTAGACCAAAAAATTATGTATGAGTTAGAGGAGACTATATTTGAGTTGACTAAAACAAAGAGAGCTAGACCAGGCCAACATCAATATCATGAGGAGGACCCCTTATTAGCTCTCCAAACAATTATGGATGTGGCTAATGAAATAGTAAAAGAAGTATATGAAAAATTAGCTGACTTGGAGCAACATCAAAAAGCCACATTACTATAATAGACCATAATAAAGTTAGAATGGGTTATGGGAGAAATATTTGACATGTTGAACACCTTGGCCCAATACAAGGTAAACGGGGATGAAATATACAATAGGATTCTGAAGGTTGAAGATGCATATGGGTCACATGATAGTAGGATAATAAAATTGGTGATGTTGATTAGGATCAATAATTTTTAGGACTTAAATTTGATCCCCTTAGAGGATTTGAGCATTTTTCAATCCTATGTAATTGGTAGAAGGAAGGCACAAAAGTAGTGGTTTGATGAGATGAGATCCTAAGGCCAATATCTTACCCAATATAATGAAAAGGTCATCACTTTGTTTTAGGATACCAAGATCACTCACCTTGCCAACAAGGATGGCTCCATTTTTGGCAAGGATGCCTTTAGGGCCCAGCTATTGAACTTAATTATAAATTTCAAAAAGTAGGCCATGGCCAAAGGAATAACTTTTGGTAGGAGATGGTATATTTAGTAGCCTCTACCAATCAAAGGATAGATAAGGTTGTAGAAATTAATGAGGTTATAACACCACTCTTGATCAAACATGTGAAATGGTGGGAATCATAGTCAATCTATTAAAGGAGCTTATCATCAATCAAAAATTGATTTATAATGACTATAAGAGATGCACTAAAGTATTGAGAGGGAAAATTGAAGCCCAAAGAAAACTATCATCATAGGAGTCTCTACCTCCTTAGCACCTCTTAGTATATCTTCTTCCTCAACTATCATTAACACTCCTAAAATTGTTATTGGTTCGCATCCATCTTATTCTTTATGAGGAGCTTCATCATAGACTACACTAATGGGATCTCAAATAAGCTCTTTAAGAGCAAGACAGCCATATGTTTTCTTTCTATTCCGATAACATATGTGCTTATATCAATTTGTTTTAGGTAGCTATTTTAGAAGCATATAAATCAAATATATGAATTATATTCACCCCAGAATCCCCAGTACATTATTGATATTCTAAGTTTAACACCAAGATGTCATGAATGTTAGTTTTAATTACATTGTAACATAAAACTAACATTCATGACATCAAGGAACTAAAATGGCCATGCAAGAGCTCAAGGAAGAATTATAAACACTCATAGAGAAGTAGAAATTAATTTGGGTCTTTAGGGAATTAAACAAGATGTACAAGATGTTTCCCTTAGATTGTATTAAATTATAAAGTATATTCATTCTTTAAGAGTCATCTTGGCTCCACATGTTAATAGCATAACTAAATTATTCCTGGCCCTCAAGTAAGATAACAAAAAGTTAAACTTCTTAATTTTGTATAACCGTAATAAGGCTTTCAACCATCTAGATTTAATGAATCTAGTGGAGGTCTCAGATACCCTGAACATAGCATTAATAAGGACCCAAGAGGCATGATACTAGGATCTATCTTCAAATGTAATTGTTAATAAATTGATTGAATAGGATAAAGAGGTTGTATAGATTTTGTCAAGAATAGAGTTAGATACTATTCAAGGTAACCAAAGAAGGCTGGTTATGAGATCTACATTTGATCAGATGCTCAAAAAATCCTTCGATAGTTTCAAATAGATCCTACAAGGTTTGTTACTTGAAAACATAAAGGTTAAGTTAAATGTGACGAGGAAGAAAGCCATCAAGGAAGAGGTATTCAAAATTACTTTTAGAACAACCAAAATAAAGCATAATAAGCTAATTGACAAGATTCATAGGGTAACTAGACCATCTCTTCTAGATATGGGTCTAATCATGGTATAACATGCCAAGGCCAAAAATCACTATCTTGACCTAGAGGTGAAGAAGAAAGCTACTTAGTAAGCTTAATTTGCTAGTTCTACCACGCCAACTCCTATAACTCTAATAATAATAAGAACTTCCATGCTAATGCCAAATTAGAATATTATTTATATGGTAATGATAGTTCAAACATTTGGTGCTTCTTCAAGTTCACTTCCAATCATTATGATAACTACTACTAGTTCTACTAAATTTTCTATTGAAATCTTAAGATAAGTCAATCAAGAGCCAATCTAGATTGGCTAATTTTGTACTATTTTACATGTAAACAATATACCCAAATAGTAAATTCTTAGTTGTATTTGTATATCATAATTAAATAATCTTTTGAGAATCATGCATACATTAGTTGGAGAGGTTCTTTGTAGTGCATCATTATGTAAGTCAAACTTATCTTATGATTTATCGATATGTAAACAAAACATTATAGTTTTGGAGGATGTAGTGACCCCTTCCCAAAGATCTATATATACAAGTCATATCCCTTTTTCAAAGGGCCAATGTTTTGAATGGAATATATGAACCAATCAAGAATCTTGATTGTCATGCAAATATGTTTTTTCTATCTTCTTCCCTTTTTGTGTTCATAAATTTGAATTTTCTCTAGTTTGTAATTGATTCAATAATTATGATGTGTGTAATCACTATAGATGAATCTAAATGTTGTGTTTATGAATGATTAATCCTAAATGTGTTATAGCTATTAAAGATTAGTATGTACATTGATTTATACAATTATTAAAGGTTGTATCATTATTCTAAAGTGTGTATAAGTGTCTCAGTTGATATAGTATTTTATGAGTAAGCAATAACTAGTTTAGATAACTTCTTTTTCCAAGATAAAACCTTTGGTATAAATGTATGCAATGGTAGCCTTGAAAAGAGAAACCCCTAGTTGAGACCCAAAAAACACTGTATCTGATTACCTAGACCTCGAGTCGTGTTTGTTTGTAAGTGAACAAATATAAACAAAATACATTGGTCTTTAAGAGACTTCTCTACTAAAGAGAGATAGTGAGAAGCTCCTATTCAAAGACATAGAATCCTTATCTTCCTTACCCTTCCATTTTTTTGAATTTTTTTGAGACCTACCCACCATGTATTAGTTTTTATACCATTTGACTCACTTAGTGATTTTCCTTTTTTAGAAACCACATGTCTGACCATAAAATTGGTTAAACAATCCACTGGCTTAACCCACTATTCCACCACTTATTTTTTTAAGCTACATACTTGTAACTCATGCCCCGGAGTGGAACCTAGCTCCATAGAGATCCCAATGCAAACCTCCATCCTAAATATAGTGATAGGTATGGGTTTCTTATCATTTGGGATGATAATTTCATCAATGATAAGCCACTTTCTTAGTGTTTTATTGATTGAATCATTCTTATTCGATCCTATCACCCTATGCAAATCATGAGTAACATATGCAACTGGTAAAGATAATTACTTATAGAATGAATCTCCCACCATAATGTTTCTATAATATAAATGGTTATATATATATATATATATATATATATATATATATATATAAGGCTATTTATTTATATATATAAGGTTATATATATATATATATATATATATATATATATATATATATATATATATATATATATATATATATACATCTATAATTACTTATAGAATGCATCTCCCACCATAATGGTTCTATAATTTAAATTGTCCTAAATATAAGGCTATATATATATAAAGAACCATATATACATAAATTAAAAACACCATATATAAGGTTATTCAATTCTATTGCACTGGACAAGCATTATAATGATCTATTCTACCATGTCGAAAAGACTGTAGATAGAGATAGTGATGATGAGGAAGGATCTAGTGACTTAGAAGATAGGTTGAATATCTTAGAACTCAAGTTATTAGGATTACATAAGGTTGCATCCAACCCAAAGGTGCTTCCCTATGTGGACTTAGTCTACCAAATATTTCCACAATCTAGGTGTGTTGATAATATTCTCTAAGTTTTATGACACTAGGGATCTTGTCCACTGATAGGTGTTGTATATCTGGTTCTCTTGCAACTATCTTAGGCATTCAAAGGCTTATATATAGGGGCCATCCCCCTTCATTGTACCTCAAAATAGAATTTTGTAGAAGTAATGTAAAGAGAAGGAAGAATTCTTAAAATTTGCTCAATATTTCATTATTTTCATATGTTCTTGTTTCTCAAGCTTTGTAAATAACACATAATTTTATTTATTCAATGGTTAAATATGACATTAGTTATTCAAATGTATCTTGTTAGTTTTTTATTTTATCTAATCTAATAAAGTCTGCTATGTATGCTCTATTTTATTTCTTTTCTACTAACGAAAGTGCTTAAAGCAATTTGTTGTAGGTATCTATTTTATAGCATACTTATCACATATATGCATTATATCTAACCTAGAATCCCTACTACATTTATGATATTTTGAGTCTAGCCCTAAGATCATATAGATGTTAGTCTTATTTTCACTATAGTTAGAAGGAACCAAATGAGATCTATTGGTCTTTGTTGTTGCAAAGAAAACTTTCTTTTATGCTCTACCTTGCTTTCCTTTTGAAAAATTGTAACATGAATCAATTTAGATTTATGATCACTATAAATATCCACTTATTCATTTAAATTTTGGGCATATATTATAAAAATAAATAATAAATTTTACATCATAAGAATACAAATAAATTTTAGATAGATTGTGTCACTACTGAGTTCCTTTTGTCCCTATAACAGGACCTACTTGCAAATTAAAGGTGGTGGCCACATAATCATTCAAGCAAGATTGAATTAATCCCTAAGGTCTTATAATACCTACACTATAAAATATGAGTATAATCACCATCCACACTAGTAGGATCCTATCCTGGCATGCCAGGAGTGAGATAGCCACTTGTCTAGCTTTTTTTTAATGAATACCATATTTTAATTACCCTCAATATATTGTAAAATATTCCCCTATATGAATAGGGAATATTCTTTAGTTTTTAGGACATGAGGGAATTTTTCCACCAATGGATGCATGTATTTGGTTCTCTTTCAAAAAAATTAATCATCTTAGGCATGAAAAAAGCTTATATATCGGGGTTTCCCCCCTTAATTGTACTCAGAATAGAACTTTTTGGAAATTAATGCAAATAGAAAGAAGAATTATTGTAATTTGTTCATTGTTTCATTAATTTCATATTTTATTGTTTCTCAAGTTTTTATAATGACATATAATTTCATTTTTCTAATGGTTAAGTCTGATAGTAGTGTCTTCAATACATCCTATTAGTTTGTGCTTTCTGTTATGCTAATAAAATTTGTCCATGTATGTTTTGTTTCCTTCTACCCTACAAATAAATGTGTTTAAAAGTAATTTTTTATATGTAACTTTTTAAAGCATACTTTTCATATATATACATTATATTTATCCTAGAATCCTTAATTCATTTATGATATTTTGAGTCTAGTACTAGGATCTCATGATTGTTAGCTTTATTTGCACTATTATCAGGAAAAACTAAAGGAAATTTGTTGGTTTTTTATTGTTGCAAGGAAAACCTTATTTTATGCTCTACCTTGCTTCCCTTTTTGAATTTTTTTAAACATGAATCACTTTATATTAATTCTCACTATAAATACTCATTTATTTATATTTTAGACAGTAAATTGGCAAAATAAAAAGCAATTTACATCATAACAATGAATTTTTTAGATAGATCATGTTACTACTGAGTTCATGCTAACCCTACAGTAGGGTCTAATTGAATACTAAATGTGGTATCCACATGATCATTTGAGCAAATTTGAATTAATTTACATTTAAAAGGATTCACTATCTCTTCCTCACATTCAGAAGATTTGTTATCTCCCACATGTATAGGGAAAGAAATAAAGGGATTGATCATATGGAGAACATCTAGGTTAGGGGCGATTCTCATAAACCTTAGATGAGTGACATGGATCTCTTGAAATGGGTCACTGTTATTATATAAAATGAAAAAACCCTCTCACACATGTGATATGACTAATTTATAATTCTAGAAATCCATTCCATACGAGATAAATCACAATGCTATGTGTTATTTAAGGATTCACTAATTTTAGGCTCTCCTCCTCACATGAAAAGGATTATCTATTTCCTAAGTGTACAGGGAAGGAAATAAAGAGTATAATCACATGGTGAACATAGGGGTCAGGGGTGATTTGCATAAACGTTGGATGAGTGATGTAGATCTCTCACAAGGGTGATATAATCTGCACATGAGGTAAAAAAAACACCAAATCTATATACACATGAAATCACAAAGCATTTTAACCATTCTCATACAACAATAAAAGATACATATCAATTTTTAATTGGTTTCTCATTTCTAAATGTCACACATTTGTCATAGATCCATCAGTAGTTGACATTATAATACAAAATGCCACAAGGATCTTGGGTAGTAGAGTTTGCTACTACGATGCTTACTATGGGTAGGCATGGGGTTACCTCGAGTGTGCTAAAGATATATTTTATGATTCATGTGCAGAGATATTTCATGCATGTGATATGACTAATTTAAATGCTCAAAATCCATGCGACGAGGGACTAGAGTGGGGTCCCAAGCTGGGGGATAACTAACTATTTTGAAGAGGGTATTGTTGATAAATTTAAGTCTTTTTCCTTATTAGTGGTCTCATGATTTTTTAAATTTTATGAAATAAATTTTACTAAGATAAATTAGGAGCATTTTAATACAAAATTTTTGTTTGGAAAATAAAAATAAAAAATTGATTAAATAAACATGATAGCTCACAAAAAAAGGAGAATCCATACAAATATTCATCCCCCTACTATGTCCTACCCCTCAAAAACTTCTCCCTAAATCTTAGTTGATTCTATTTTTAAGGTGCATATTTTTTTAAACAATTTTTAATATATAATGATGCATGGGACCCATCTACCCAAGAATATAGAAGCACAAAGGAAAAGTTCTCTACCCAAAACAATAATGCTAGGTGTTATTCAATCATTCATTCGTTAAAGTTTATGACGTGTCATGAGGGAAAAGTTTGCCACCCCAAATAATAATAACTTGGAATAGGCCAAAAAATAACTTTTCAACTTAGTTTAAAATGAAAATAATTTAGAGTATCCTGGATAGAACTAATAGACAAACAATGTGAGGAGATAGAAATAGGGTGGAACCATTGAAACCCTCTTGCATCACGTCACTTGTTTACTATGATTATTTTCTTACAGTTAATAAAAAAATTTCCACTTTTCCATCACATTCACCATTTAGGTCCCTATTAAATACAAGTAAATTCTAAACAATCCTAATATCTACCATTTCATTATCTCAACTATTTTATAACAAAAATCCAAGTCTATGTGAATCTCAATGATTTCGTAAATTACAAAAGTAAACAATGAATAAAAGGGCCATGTTAGGAAAAATAAATCATACATTTTATATATATTAAAATAATAAATTAAATAGATTAAATACCTGGCAAGAAGGACCTACATAAATGATAGTGAAAAATGGGGTCAACACTTCCACCACTAATGGCATAGTTAACCTAACAATCCATAAAAGAATATTTTTTGCCTTCTAAAAATAGAGGTAAAATTGAAAGATAAAATAATGGAAAGAGAAAATAGATAAACTTAACCCTAATTTTGAAGTTCACAAGAATTTTCAATTCTATAATAATTTAAATGTTTATATAAAAATTTACATATAAAATTATTTTAAAAAAATATTTATATATTTAAACATAATTAAAATTTAAACATATGTTATTTAATAAAAATATAAAAATATTTAAACATAAATAAAAATAAATTATAAACTCAGATAATTTTTGAATATAAATATATTTACAAATTTTTATCATTTATTATAATTATTCTTATTAAAAAAGTTTATTTGTATTTTTTAATTAAATTACATGATTAAATTATATAATAGGGATATTAATACTTAATTTTTAACCACCTGGAATACCTTTGAGATAATTTAATTCACCAATTCAAATACATGTGAGAGCGAGTTGCCCTTCGTAAATTACAAAAGTAAAAAATGAATAAAAGGTCCATGTTAGGAAAAATAAATCATACATTTTATATATAGTAAAATAATAGATTAAATAGATTAAATACCTAGCAAGAAGGACCTACATAAATGATAGTGAAAAATGGGGTCAACACTTCCACCACTAATGGCATACTTAACCTAACAATCCATAAAAGATTTTTTTTTTTGCCTTCTAAAAATAGAGATAAAATTGAAAGATAAAATAATGGAAAGAGAAAAAAGATAAACTTAACCCTAATTTTGAAGTTCACAAGAATTTTTAATTCTATAATAATTTAAATGTTTATATAAAAATTTACATATAAAATTATTTTAAAAAATATTTATATATTTAAACATAATTAACATTTAAACATATGTTATTTAATAAAAATATATAAAGATTTAAACATAAATAAAAATAAATTATAAACTCAGATAGTTTTTGAATATAAAAATATTTACAAATTTTTATCATTTATTATAATTATTCTTATTAAAAAAGTTTATTTGTATTTGTTAATTGAATTACATGATTAAATTATATAATAGGGATATTGATACTTAATTTTTAACCACCTGGAATACCTTTGAGATAATTTAATTCACCAATTCAAATACATGTGAGAGCAAGTTGCCTTTCTTGAATTTACAAACTAATATTTGGAGATGAATTTGACCCTAGAATGGTGATTAAAATAAGTGACACAAAATCATAGTCCTATTAACTCAAAGACCTATTGGGAAAGGATTTTATGGGGTTATCTAAGTTATGGTTATGTGAGAGCATAAGTAGTCTACACCATACCAATCTATAAACATTAACTTTTCATTAATGACAATAAGGTGTGATATCTCAATGCAAAGTTAGGGCTAAACATTTTGACCAATAAATAAGTACTTCAACTTCAAAGCCCATTAATAGGGTCAACAATATGTGGCCAAATCATATCCATGTAAAATCAACAAAATTTAAATAGGAAAGTAAGCCAAACAACTTTACTGCTCTTGAAAAAATATTTCAATACATGAATCACAAAAACTTCATTTATCAAGATTGTAGAGATTATATTAGATGAAATACAAGATTTAATTATATCTATTGGTAAGATTTTCAAGCACATTTTGATAATTGATTGGTGCATCCCAAAATGATCAATGCCATTTTTAGCTACTTTAGAACACTTACTATCTATACTATTTTTATATAAAGATTTTTTTTATAGATTGTATCTAAATGTAGATTTGTATAGTTTAGGGAATTTCATTCCAATAAAATATCAAAAAAATCATTCGAGAAGGTTTTTTAAGGGAATTTTGATGATTAACTAGTACATCCCAAGATGATTAATTCCATTTTCAGCTATGGACTCATTTGGAAAGCATTTCTAAGGTATTCTAATGACTGATTGGTCCACTCTATGATGACCAAGATCATTTATATCTATCACAAGAATAATTTCTATTTATATAATATGTATATAAATATATTTCCATATATTATTATATAGACTTTCCTTTTGTAGATGTATTTAGATATATATTTGTATTTGAGAAAAAATCTTATAAATCAATGTAAATAAACCAAGGTGGGGATTTTTTACAATCCTCATTACAAATTTTTAAAGCATTGGAGGAAAAAATTTCTTTCATTGAGAAGAATACCTAAAAGGCATCCAATTTATGTGCTCAATTCACAATATGTCTTTCATAACCCTCTTGCATTAGAGGTATCATTTCATCCCTTGCTACCACTTTTTTATGGCACTAAAATTTCCTACATATAAGAAATAAATAGGTGACCCTAAACATGATCGAGAAATGAAACTCCTTAAATTAAACAAGCTAAAGTTTTGGGCCACTACATTGGCCTCATCTAATACATGAAAATTTAAGATCAAGCCATATCAAAAAGTTAATATGAATGAACTAATATGTGATACCAATCAAACAATGAACATGGTGGTACAATAATGAGCAATATTATAGAATGCACCACATAAAAAATTACTAGATTCACAAAGCCTCTGATGCTTTTTGTTTTGAAGTTGGCTAAGTGTCAACTCATATCTCTCCCTATACCTATAGAGGATTATATGAATAAACATTTTCTATAGGGATATTATGATGAGAATACATATTGCAATTTCCACCAGGGCCATATGAATTCTACAAACATATGATTTCCTTGAGATATAAACTTCATGACATGTACGAGTCCTAATAAATTACACTTGATGGGTCTCCTACCATAGGTTTTGGATCACATCTAGGTGATCATAAAAATTAGAAAATGTTTAATAACCTAATACAAGGCATACAATGAAAATTATAGAAGTTCATATATAGAAGTAGAAGTAAAACTATAATCATGTAACTTTGTAACCAATGGTCATGATTTATAAATAATAGGTACTTGCATAATAAGTGGATTTTCATCCACTTTTTTTGAAAATGCAACATAAGCAAATTCTTTAATAGGAATTTGACTCCTTAATTTTTATCCACCCTAGAATACCTTTGAGATATTTTAAATCATCAATTTAAATAACTGTGAGGGTGAGTCACCTTTATTGAATTTACAAACTAATAGTTGGAGACACATTCAACCCAAAATTGGTAATTAAAATAAGTGACACAAAATCATACCTAGTAACTCAATGAACTCTTGGGAAAGTATTTTATGTGTTT
>JARHVA010003556.1:220000-282500 GCA_037957365.1 Torreya grandis
TAAGGCACATGTCATCAAAAGAAGCCAATCACATCCTTCAATATTTCTATCTCACTATGTCACTAATCATATATAATATGGTTAGAATTTAGTTGATTATGTATAATTTGTATGGCCATATGTCCACCATATATTCTTGTGGTAACATTGAGTAGCTACAATAAGATTTTCAATTCCCAACTATTAGCTTCCTATCATAATTTTAAATAATTAGTGATGTTGTACTTCATATATTATGTAAAGGTGTGTTAATTTTTTGTAATTACATTTATGGAGGAGCGTAGAAATTGGATGGATGCACCATGGAGTGACACTATGATAATTATATTATGTTATGTATTATTTCATTTTATTATATTCATATGGATCAAGTTTACTAAAGAAATTAATTAGTTAATGATACACAACCATTTGGCAATTGTTGTTATTTTAAGTCTTAGTCAAATGAAACAATTCATATTTATAGGTCATAGTTAGAGATCTACACTTTTAGGAATTCTTGGATGAATTATATATAGCTATCATTGTCAATGGTTTGTGGTTGTTTAATTCAATATCAGGTAACATGAAGTAGTAAAATTATATTAAGTATGAAATGTGTTTTTGAATATTTAATTGTAGTTCATGTATAATATATAAACAACTCTAAACATGCATAACAAGTCATTAAAAATGATTTAGAGGTCGACTTGTATACAAAAACTAGCATGGTTCATTTTGCTAAATTATATATGGATTCTCGTTATTCCTATGGTTGGAGGATAGAACCTTATCTAGATGCAGATATATTTAGACTTGTAGAAAATAGTCAAAATATTTACAATGGAATTGTGACAGTAATTAAATATTTTTTTCATTATGGATTTACTTATTGTATTTATCACCACTTGAAAAAAAATAAGAAATTTAGTAAAATAACATTCCATTCAAAAATGTTTCACTTCATGGAGAGGCAAAAACTAACCACTCTCAAAGAACATTTAAACATAAATTATTTAGTAAAAATATTTAAAGATTTAAACATGACAAATAAAAATAAATAATAAACATAGTTTTTAAATATAAAAATAATTACAATTTTTTATCATTTATTATAATCATTATTATTAAATAATTTTATTTATATTTATTAATTTACATGATTAAATTATCTAATAAGAATTTGATTAATTTACATGATTAATTTTTGTCCCTTATAGAATACCTTTGACATAAAATTCACCAGTTCAAATACCTATGATAGCGAGTCACCTTTCTTGAATCTACACTTGTGACTCTATAAATTAATTTAATAACTTATAAAATAATAGACATCTAACATGGTCAAATATAAAATATGATAAAGACCAATATGGAGGACATTCCTCTTTTAGGTCAATTAATCACATCAAAAATTAAGCATACATTGAGTGGGAATACATATTCATCCCCATTGATGTCAACTTCAATGAATATTTTGAACCAAGGTGGGGATTTTTCACAATCATCATAACAAATGATTAAAGCATTGGAGGTAAAAAAATTGTCTCATTGAGAAGAACACCTAAAAGGCATCCAAATATGTGCTTAATTAATAATATGTCTTGCATAACTCTCCTGTATTAGAGGTATCATTTCAACCCTTGCCACCAAAATTTGTGGCACTGAAATTTTATAATTATGAGAAACATGAAGGGTGACCCTTAGCATGACTGAGAAATGAAACTCCTTGCATTAAACAAGCTAAAGTAGGGGGCCACTACATTCACCTCATTTAATAATTTATTTGAGATCAAGTCATATTATAAGTTAATTTGAGTGAATCAAAATGTGATACCAATTAACCAATGAACATGGAAGTAGCACATCAAGTTGTATTACAAATTCACCATGCAAAAAAATTACTAGATTCATAATATGTCCATGATATCTTCTTGTGGTAGTATTGAGTAGCTAAAATAATATTTTCAATGCCAAACTAATGGTTTATTATCATAATTTTAAATAACTAGTGATTTTTTACTTCATATACATTTAAACATGTGTTAATTTCTTGTATTCACATTTATGGATAGGCATGGAAATTAGATGGATGCACCATGGAGTGACACTATGATAATTGAATTATGTGATTTATTAGTTAGTTGTATTATATTCATATGGATGAAGTTTACTAACAAAATTAATTAGTCAATGATGTACAACCATATGGAAGTTATTTCTATTCTAAATCTTACTCAAATAAAACAACTCATATTTACATGACATAGTTAGAGATCTACACTTTCAGTAATTCTTGGATGTAACCTAGATAACTACCACTATCGAGGGTTTATGGTTGTTTAATTCAATATCACTAGAATATGAAGTAGTCAAAATTATATTAAGTATGAAATGTGTTTATGAACATTTAATTGTAGTTCAAGCGAAATATATAAACAAATTTGAACATGCATGCCAATTCATTAAATTGACTTAGAGGTGGACTTGTATAGGAAAATTGGCATGGTTCATTTTGGTAAATGCCATAGAGATTCTTGTTATTCCTATGGTTGAAGGATATAACCTTATCTAAATTCATAGAGATCTAGACTTGTAAAAAATAGTCAAAATATTTGCAATGGAATTGTGACAATGTTGAAATATTTTTATGAGTATGGATTTACTTCTATTTATCACCACTTGAATACAAATAAGGAATTTAGTAAAGTAACATTCCATTAAAAGAAAATTTTATTTTACGAGGAGGAAAAAACTAAAAAATCTTGAAAAACATTTAAACATAAATCATTTAGTAAAAATATTTAAAGATTTAAACATGATAAATAAAAATAAATAATAAACATAGTTTTTAAATATAAAAATAATTACAAATTTTTATCAATTATTATAATAATTATTATTAAATAGGTTTATTTATATTTGTCAATTTACATGATTAAATTGTCTAATAGGGTTTTGAATCCTTAATTTTTATCCCACTTGGAATACCTTTGAGGTAAAATTCACCAATTCAAATACCTGTGATAACGAGTTTCCTTTCTTGAATTTACACTTGTGACTCTGTCATTTAATGTAAACACTTATAACACAATAGAAATCTAACATGGTCAGATCTCAAATATGATAGAGACTAATACAAAGGACATTCCTCTTTAAATTCCATTAATCACATCAAACGTTGAGCGTACATTAAGTGGGAATACATATTCATCCCACTTTGATGTCAACTTCAATGATTACTTTGAACCGAGGTGGGAATTTTTCACAATCCTCATTACAAATGATTAAAGGATTGGAGGAAAAAAATGTCATTGAGAATAACACCTAAAAGAATCCAAATATGTGCTTGATTCAAAATATGTCTTGCATAACCATCTTGTGTTATGTTAGAATAATATATAAACTTATCTAGGTAGTTGGTTTTTTACCTACAATAAGTTTATTATTATCTAGGGTAGATATTAGTTACCTCAGTAATTTGTTGTTTTCCTATTGAGATTACTCAACAATAATCATTTGTTTGTATGTAGATTTGAAAACTAATTTTTAATCAATTTTCTCATTTTACATCATATGACAAATAGTTTGTTTTTATTTTAAAAACTGTTTGGTTTATATATTATTGCAATCCTATAGATTACATAGTGAGAATACGAGAGAGAATATTGGAACATCATATTAGTTTGATATGTATGATTAAATATATTCTATTCATTATTGAAATTATTCTTGTAGATTTCTTTGTTGTGGGATTTATCTTCTGGATTGATCATTGGGTCTTGTGTATCTCTAGCTGATCCTCACATGGTTTCAGAGCTTGGAGTTCCAGTTGAAAATATTAAACCCTACATTTTTTTTGAATATTTTCATTTTAAAACAATAAAAATCATTTGTTCATCTCTTAGTTCCAAAAATTTATTTTTTTCTCTCATGTTTTTGGCTTCATTCTCAAAAATTTCATTGGAATTGTGAATTTGTCTGATTATTTTAGAATACTAAATTATTAAAAATTACTCAAAAAATATTCAATAGAAAGGATATTGAACCAAGATTACAAAATTCAAGAGTTCATAACTTTGGAATAGGCCGTACAACCTTTTCAAGAAAAAATGATAGGCTAGTTTGTTTACAACTGCAGGATAGGAGTATGGTTTACATACGATTTTTGGATTTTTTTTCAGGTTCTAAAAAAACTAAGACATATTATAGGAAGCTAACTCACCCCTCTGACCCTTAATCATAGGATATACAATAGAAAAGGATGTTGTATAATGTTTTGAGCCCCTCTAACATAGATTTTTGAGCCAGTCTACAACTTGCTACATACTCATATGATTTTATTCCATGTGGAGGCTGTACACTACAAATTTTTAAAATATGGCACTTGGAGACCTCAAAAGTCATCTCTAGGTTTCATGTGCATCAATTTTATTTGGATTTATTGTAGGATGTTTGTACTCAGCATAGTTTTCAAGGAATTTACAAAAAATGTTTACCAAAGAATCTCTACCATTTCTTTGATTTCTCCTCAGAGAGCTTCAAACCACCATGAATTATTGCAATTTTTCCTAAGTAATAATATTTTTCAGATCCTCCCTCACATGTTTGGCTGAATTTTGGATTTTTTACATTAATTTTTTGCTTTTGAAGAGATTTAAAAGCAATTTTTTTATTAATTGCTCACAAAATAGACTTTGTGTTAGTGGCCAAGATACTTTTGATAAGATATTGCTAGAGTGGAGGTCCTGGGGTCAAATCCCTCTACTTTATTTTTTTGAATTTTTTTTTGTTGTTTTTTAAAATAAAAATAAAATAGTGCCTTTGAAATTTGTTTTAAGGGTAGAATTTTTGTCAGAAGAGGTTAAATTGTAATGGGAGGGGTTGTATGTAGAATGTCTACGTCCTTTTTATCAATGTCTTCTTCATCTTCAAGAATGGATTCTTGATTATTTGAACCTCTAAATGACATAAATTACCATGTTTGGAAACCAAAAATGCAACAACTCATTCAGTCAAAGGGATCATGGAGGATTTTTGATGATAACATACATGCAAATTTCACCACTAAAAAAGACAAGTATGTATATGGTTGTAAATAGGATGAGGCACTTGGATTGATTGGACTCAATGTGTTAGATAGTCTTCAATTCCACATTATAGATGCAAAAACACCAAAATAGGTATGGTAAAAGTTTACAACTTTATTTGGCAAAGTAAATGAATTCAAAATATTAAAATTAGATGAGGAATTGATTGCTTTATCTCCATCAAATTTTCCTTCCATAGATGAATTTTTGTCAAAATTCATGTTTATTAGATCATGATTGAAAGCTAGTGGGAAGGATAAGAATGACAAGGAGTGTATTTTATTGATTTTGTCCAAATTGAAAGGACCATATAGTGTATTTTCTTCTAATTTTTATACCATGATGGATACACTAGGTGATGAATTCAAATGGCCTTCATTTGAAGTTTTTTGTTAAAGATTAACAAGAGAGAAAACAAAACTAATGGCCCTAGATGCTCTACTTCATTCTAGTCATGCCTTAGTGGCTAATACCTCAAAAGGACAGCCTCCACCTAAATCAAAGTAGAAAACACAATCTTCCAATAAACCTATAGATACCACTACATAGTCTTCTCAGGCTCCTAAAAACAAAAAGGTTTATAAGCAAAAGAAGAAAAAATTGCTTCCTTGCAATTTTTGTGGTGGTCCTAGTCATGATTAAAGTAGATGCTATAAAAATATGTCACCATTAGAGGCAACATTGAAACAACACAAGATTTTTGTATCTTTTGCATCTTCTTCTCCTTCCATAGGGAAAGGGAAACCACTCTCAAGCAGGGATATATCTTCATCATATGATAAGTGTATTTTGATTCAGGTGCTTCTCATCATCTCACACATTATTATGATCTCTTGTCTTCTATTATATATTATACTACTTCACATATTATCATGGGGAATTCTTCATAGATTGATGTTTTGGGATTAGGTACCATTCAAAAATAGGATGTTTATTTTAATAATGTATTACTTATACATCAAATCTCTTTTAATCTTCTTTCTATGTACTAAATATTCATTTTGGTACTGGGAAAACTATGGAATTCACTCCACATGATGTTGTAATAAGAGAAAATAATGATCTTAGTGAGATACTTGCTATAGGTATCAGATCATTCTACAAGACTTTACACTTTTGATAAGTTTGAGTCTTCTTCTAGGAATTCTATTTATTCACTTGTAGCACATGGTGAGAACCTTAGAAAATTATGGTATGAAAGGCTATGGCATATAAGTTTTGGTTATATGAAGATAATGAGTACAAAAAATATTGTAAATGGCCTTCCTAAGGTCTCATGTATTGATGGAATATGCCTTGGATGTCTAGTTGGTAAACAACACTAGGATCCATTTCTAGTTGGTAAGTCCAAACATGCTAATGTACCCTTAGAGTTGGTACATAATGATTTGATGTCTTTTCCAACTCATTATTTTTAGGGGAAAAATATGTAATCACATTCATTGATGATTTCACTTGTAAAACTTGGGTATATTTTCTCAAGTTTAAAAGTGAAGTATTTGAGACCTTTAAGGTGTTTAAAACCTTTATTGAAAAATAATCATCTCTTCCTCTCAAGAATATACACACTGATAATGGGGGGAATATGCTAGTAATTCTTTTTCAGATTTTTATGGTGAGCATGGCATTTAACATCAGTTCACTATACCATACACTCCCAAAAAAAATTGTGTAATAGAGATGAAGAGTCAAACATTGAAAGAGATGGCAAATTGTATGATTCATTCTAAAAATTTGGGTTCACAATATGAGGCTGAAGTAGTAAATTATGTAAATTACATTCAAAACCACATGACTCACAAATATATGTATAATATGACACCTGAGTAAGCTTGGATAGTGATCAAGCATGATATTTTATATATTTGTGTATTTAGTAGTTAGACATGGGCATTTGTTCTAGATGACAAATATAAAACATTAGAGAAGAAAATCCAACCAATTATTTTTGTTGGCTATTATGAAGATGTAAAAGCTTATCATCTTTTTGATCTTGTCACACATGATGTATTGTTTTGATGGGATGTACATGTTGATGATATACTTACTTCATAGGAGTGTAAATCTTGTCTTTCTCCTCCTCCTTCTTCCATGGATGATAGTGAGGATTTGCCTCTTATTGATCATGATGATGATGTTGCACCTATTCAGACACCACAACCATCTACATCATCATCCTTGCCCAAATGGGAATAAGGCACTCTACAGATAGCTAGTTATTTTGTTTGTGATCCATCTAAATCTCATTCCACTCGGTCATAGATATTAGATATTTATATTATGGGAAAAGCCACTACTGATGATCCAGTATTATTTTTTGAGGCCATTGGTAAAGCTGAATAGGATGCTACTATTTAAGATGAGTATTCTTCATTGATGAATAATCATACATGGGATCTTATTCCTCCTCCTAAGGGAAGAAAACTTGTAAGATGTAAATGGGTATTTAAGACCAAATATAATACAGATGGATCAGTAGATAAGTACAAATCTAGATTATTAGCTAAGGGATTTTCACAAGTTAAAGGAGTAGATTAATCTGAGACCTTTACCCCTGTAGCTAAGATGGATTCTATTCAACTTGTACTCTCTCTTGATACTTCACATCATTGGTCAATTTTTTAGATGGGTGTGAAGAGTGAATTCTTACATGGAGATATACAAGAGGAGATTTATATGGATCAGCCTCCAAAGTTTATACAGGACTCATCATTGGTTTGTAGACTCCATCATTCTCTATATGGTCTCAAATAGGCTCCTTGATATTGGTATGAGATGATGGATTCTTTTATTTTGAGTTTTGATTTTCATAATTGTGAGTTAGATCACAATGTATATATCCTGAATAAAGATGAGGATATTATGATATTGGTTTTGTATGTAGATGACCTTATCCTCACTCAAAGTTTAGACTCCTTAATTTAGGACATTAAGGACAAATTGGTAGATAGGTTTGACATGACAAGTCTAGGATTTTTGCATTAATTTCTTGGTCTTCAGGTGCATCAATATTATAAGGGTATCTCCATTAGACAATAAAAATATGTGATATATCTTATTCATAGGTTTGACATGGCTGATTATAAGCCTACCCCCAATCCATATCAGTTAGGTGTTGTGTTATCTACCACTTGTATGACTCCTCTTGTTGATTTGACACTATATCGACAACTTGTAGGTAGTCTTTTATACCTAACTCATACACATCTTAACATCAAATTTATTATAAACCTTATTTCTTGGTTCTCACATGAACCTCATGAGAGTCATTAGTTATCATTCAATCATATTTTATGCTACATTTGGGGCACTACACACTTTGGTATTCATTACACACCATAGAGTTCTCCACATCTTGTTGGATACACTGACTCTGACTAGGCTAGTGATGTTGACACTCACAAATCCACTTGTGGATTTACTTTCACACTTGGTTTTGGTCTTGTTTCTTAGTCATGTAATAATTAGATAGTTATTTCATTGTCTTCCACTAAGGTAGAGTATCATAGTGTTGTCAAACCCAGTTAGGAGATTCTTTGAATTTGATAGCTACTTGGAGAGTTTGGTTTCACATAGTATGGTCCTACTATTCTTTGGTGTGGTAACCAAAGTGTGATTTATATTTCACAAAATCCTATTGAGTATCAGTGAAAAAAACACATTGAGATTCATATGCGCTTCATTTGATAGCTCAATTAGGATGGAGTTCTTTCCTTAGAGTTTGTGCCTATTGCTAAGTAGATTGCTGATATCTTCACTAAACCTTTAGCTTCTCCTCATTATCTTCAGTTGTGAGAGAAGCTTAGGGTGAAGGAAGTTATCCTTGGAGGGATTTTCCATGAAAGTCCCACTTCCTTTTATTTTATTTGGTTTATACATGGGTACCTTATCATGCCTAGTAGTTGGGACCCATATTTGGTTCATACTCTCTATGTTTCGCTTATGGGAGGGTGTTAGAATAATGTATAATCTTACCTAGGTAGTTGGTTTTTTACCTATGGTAAATTTATTATTACCTAGGGTAGGTATTAGTTACCTAGGTAATTTGTTGTTTTATTGTTGAGATTACTCAACAATATTCATTTGTTTGTACATAGATTTGAAAACTAATTTTTAATCAGTTTTCTCATTTTACATCCTACAAACAAATAGTTTATTTTTATTTAACAAAATATTTGGTCTATATATTATTTTAATCCTATAGATTGCATAGTGAGAATATGAGAGAGAATATTGGAACATCATATTATTTTACCATGTATGAATAAATATAATTTATTCATTATTGAAATTATTCTTGCAGGTTTCTTTGTTTTGGGATTTATCTTCTAGATTGATCCTTGGGTCTTGTGTATATCCAGCTGATCTTCACACATTAGAGGTATCATTTCAATCATTACCACCACACTTTATGACACTAAAATTTACTACTTATGAGAAACATGAAGGGTAACCTTGAGAATGATCGAGAAATGAAACTCCTTACATTAAACAATATAAAGTATGATGCCACTACATTGGCCTCAGCCAATACAAAATATAGTATCAAGTCATCATAAAAAGTTAATCCAAATGAACGAAAATGTGATACCAATCAAATAATGAGCATGGTAGCACTACATCGAGATCTATTATAGAATGCACCATGTAAAAACATTACTAGATTCACAAAGCCTCTGGTGATTCTTATTAATAAGATTGATAAGTGTTAACTCATATATCTCCTTACACCTATAGAGGTTGATATGAGAAAACCTCTTCTACATGTGGATATGATGAGAATGCATATTGTGATTTCCACTAGGGCCATATGTATTAAACTAACATATGCTTTTCCTATAAATATAAGCTTCAATATTTATATGAGTCCCAATAAATTACACTTGATGGGACTCCTACCAAGGGTTTTGGATCACATCCAAGGGATCATAAGAACTATAAAATGTTCAATAATATGCTATAAGACCATATAATGCAAATTACAAAAAATCAAATATGGAAATAAAAGGAAAATTATCATCATGGAACTTTGTGACCAGTGGTAATGATTTAGAAATAGGCTATTACATAATATTAAGTGAATTTTCATCCACATTTTTTGAAGATGTAACATTAATAATATCTTTAGGAGAAATATGTGGTGGTGGTATACTTGAGAATGCATCATCACTAGGCATAGTAGGCGTACATGGAATAAATGGTGTCTTTGAAACATATATGTCCACTTCAATCTTTTATTTAATTTCTAAACCCAAAATTCCTCTTGGTCACTTTTAAATTTTTCATGCCATTATAACAAAAAAAACAATCCTCCATTGCAATCACCAAGACAAAACATGATCAGCCACAATTGAGCTCCTTATCTAGTAAATATAGATACATCTTGATCGAAACCAAGTGAGTTACAATTTTGATGTAGAGATTACATGCTAAGAGGTTATCTCTTTACAAAAAGAATGCAAGACATCATATACTAAATCATTGCATGGTGAATCAAATCCTGATCAGTCTGTGCCCACAATTACCTTAGAATAACTTATTTTAAACATATTTTGACATTGTCAAGGGTTTGGAATTACTAGGTTTAACAATCAATTTACACTCTTTCACTTTACATAACCCCTCTTACCAATACATATATACATACATTAAATGTCATGAGATGTGTGTGTGTGTGTGTGTGTGTGTGTGTGTGTGTGTGTGTGTGTGTGTGTGTGTGTGTAATATATGTGTATGTGTGTTTCTATATATATATATATATATTATCATAATATTTTTATATATTAAATTGAGTAATATTATATATAAGTTATATATTTTATATAATATATGTTTACATTATAAAATATATATGTTAATATAGTTTATAAATTAAATTATAATTATATATTTTAATATAATATACTTAATTTTATATTATATATTATATAATATTGTAATATTATATTTCATTATATAATATATATTTTAAATAAATATTATATATTCTATTACAATATATAAAAATATCATTTTAATATATTAAATATATCACTTGCTTTCAATTCAATTTGAATACTTCCGAGGTGTATTTGCATTTAGAAATAGGCGGGAGTCCTCAACGAATTTGAAATTCAAATTTACATTTCAAAATGAGGTCCACATAATTCCAACACATTTTTAGGAAGAAAAAAACCACTAAACATGTATGACCAGATATATTCTTATTCCTACATATTCCTAGTTTTTTTTGACATACACTATAGAGCATTAACAAATCGAAATAGAGTAGATTGCAGAGTATTCAAATCATTAACCATATTTTCTACTATCATTTCTGTAGATCCTTATTTTTAGATATTTAATCTTAATAATGTTTAATATATTTTTTTACTCTATCTAAAATGTGTGATTTATTTGTGTTGACTTGGCCCTTTTATTCATTGTTTAACACTTTATGTTATGAAATCGCTAAGATTCAGATAGTCTACCTAGGTTATTGCTATGAAATTGATAAAATAATGAAACAATAGAGATTAAGGTTGTTTAGTGCTTATTGTTATTGATTATTATTTATTTCCTTGTGTGTGAAAAGATAATAGGGACCCAAATGATGAATGTTAGGGTTATTCAAGCTGACATTTTTTAATTACTATAATCAAATAATCTTAGTAACTAATATTTTAATAGTTTCAAATTTGAAAAATTACAAATAATTACCCAAACCAACCAAAAGGACCAATTTATAACTTGACAAGGACCCATTGATGTCTAAATTCTCTTTCCACTTGGAATATGGTGAGATTAAGGATCAAGTAATTGAAATAGAGTAATTATAGTGTTGATTAGTAATTAAATATATGTGTTGATTGCATGAGATTAAATTAGATGTGGCAAGATTCACTTGAAATAATTTACATATTCATAAAAACTAATACTTTGGGATAATTAAAATTGTTTATGTTCTCATTGCATGTCAAAATCCCATGTAAGTAGCCCCATTAGTGGAAAAAATCCCTGGTAGTCACATCATAAGAAATAAGTCCTTGTTTAAGTACTCTCCAAGTATGTTAAATTAATGTGAGATTAATATGGTGCTATTTGAGAAAATAATCTTGTGCTAAGGTGTCAATGCTGAATATCAAGATCATGTTAAATTAATGTGATAGATATTAAAATGGTGACATTCAAATGATTCATATTATGTTAAGTTGTCAATGACTGTATGCTTTATAATTTAATAAAGGGTTCATTTTAGACTGGAATTCCATCATTTAGGAGTAACAATGTTACCTATTTTTTTACATATAAATAGATTTTAGACTATTTGACATGTTTTGACATTAGTTTTGCTATCCAATTGTAAATGCCAAAACATCAAATAAAAGCACAATCAACTTTGAATTAAATATAGTTTATTAGGGGATCAATATCAAAATACATGTGAAGATCACACTACCATAATGGTAGGATTATTTTTCCTATAATGAACCTCCACTCCATGGGATTGAGTTTATTATTATGAGGGATTATATTATATATTCAGTAATTACTCTTTCAGGAAGTATAATTTTTCACATATGAGTCTTAATTTAAAAAAAATTATGATAACAATCATGACATCATTGTGGAGCCATAGATTCTACTATTTTAAAATTCGATGCTAAAAATATTGATGATGAAAATTGAATTTTGAATCCCACAATGGAAAATTTGAATCCCAACTTAGAAAAATTGAAGCATGGAAAATGGAAATTTTGCTATTGTAAGTCTTGTGAACAGTTGTAGTTGCATTAGTTTCCTATTGTAAAATTAAATGCTAAATTTTTTGATGATGAAAATAATATTTTGAAGCCTGACATGGAAAATTTGAAGCAAGGAAAATGAAAATTCTCCTATTATGAGTCTTTTGAATAGTTGTAGTTGTAAAAGTTTATGCATTGTGAAAAAGTTGTAATAGTATTTTAGGTGAATTTAATATATGCAAATTCTATGTGTTTTTGCTATAAATCTACCCTCCCCTATTTCATCTCTTATTTCATGTTTATTTAGTGCATTTCTAAAACTATTGTTTGGTCGAGACTATCCTCATAGTATTGGTCTTTTGTTTTACTTAGTGTTGTTTGTTTTTGCCTACCTGGGCCCACACATTCTATTGTTTTACCATAGAGAGAAATCAAATGTGGGATTTAATTGACCTTCCAATAGGAAAAGAAGTCATAGGAGTCAAGTGGGTGTATAAGACAAAAACCACTCCCAAAGGTAAGATAGAGAGGAATAAAGTAACACTATTGGTGAAGGGCTATAAGCAAAGGACCATATATGATTACAATGCAATGTTTGCACCTATAGAAATGATATGAATGGTGAGGATGATCATAGCCATTGTTGCTTAACCCATATTTATAATTGAGGATATATAACAAAACACCAACACAAAATTTATAAGAAATAGTCTAAAAAGTTATAAATAGAACTTTGAAATGTATATGGTGAATTTTAAGACCAAAAATCATGACCATAAACTCATAATGGCCTTCATTTATTCATAAAGTTATTTTATGTATGTCCTCTTGAAAATTTAAATATTATGATTCCTAGAGTGAAGATCTAATTTGGTAGAATGAATAGGGAAATGCAATTCATCTATAAATTCATCAATTAATGTAATATAAATATCATCTTTAATGGTGTACTTTTAGAGTTATCTATATTATAGGAACATCCTCTAAGTGTCATCCTTCTTATGGACCATGACCACTAAGGAGGAATATTCACTTTAGCTATGTCTGCTAATTCTTACCTCTAACCTATCTTATAACATATTTTTAATTTCACTCTTATTAGCATATAGATACCTATATGGTCTTATTTTGGGTGGTATATTACCTAGAATTAGACTGATGGCATGATCATGTTCTCTTCTTGATGGATGTCCTTTTGGCATGGTACCAAAAAAAACATAATGGCCATATAACACCAGTTATAATTCAATATGGATAGACTCCTTGGTTGGTCTAAATTAAATGGAAAATAGTCACACAATAATTATTTTGCACACTTTTTTTATCAACTTCATCATTTGGTGAACAATAACCAATTGCATAGGTTTAGCCAATAAACCATGTAGTTCAAATGTCCTTCCTTCTAAATGAATAAACATGAATAATTACTCAAAATTCATCTCGATTGTGCATAAAGTGGTGAGCCATTACAATCCAAACAAAATGCTAGCCCCATCTATGATGATAGAAAACATAAGATAATATGATATGTAGTCTCCCATATCAAGCTTTATACTTTGGCATTTACTAGAATAATTCACTATAGCCCCACCTATAATTAGGATTTGAAATTATGGAGTTGGGTAAATGAAATAGTACAATTGAGAAGCCAACTTACTACTGATGAATTTTTGTGTACTCCTAGAGTAAATAAATATATTAAAATTTTATTTATTAAGGAAACCCACCACATTAATATTTGGAGGAATACTAATACCTAAAAGTGCATGATAGGAAATAGTAAGTTGAGAATATTTAGATTCATCTTCAGGTCGTTCCAGACCTATACTTTAGGTATCATCATCTTGTTCATCCTAATTGTTGATTTTAATGTAAAATAAATTATTTTCAGCACATATATGTCCTTTAATCCATTTTCTATCATAGCCAAAACATAACCCTTTTTCACGTTTCTCTTCAATTCATTGATAGATCAATATTGTAAGCTAAAGAAATGATGCAATTGGTAAATTAAGTTGAAAGAAATTAATGGAAGGTATTTTTCTAATCATATATTTTTCCTCTACCATGCATACCATTGCTATGGATTCATATACTAAATTGTGACTAAACATGAAAACCACCATTTGTATTATATCTTTGAGGCAACTCAAGATGAGGTCAATAAAATTTACCTTTGTGATGTCATCCACACGTAAAGAGAGATTTGGAATTGATGAATATAATACTTCACATTCCCTATTTGATATAATTTATCTAGCTAACTAAACTAGTATTCTAAAACATTATTCCAATAGTGGAGCTTCATCTCCTTATAAAATACAAACTAGGTAACCTCAATGCCTTTATTTTTATTTTGAGCACACAACCATCTATACCAAATTAAACACTTAGTTTATAGATATAGAGAGGCCATATCCACATTTTTTCACATGAATTTTGATTTAAATAAAATAAATTTTTGGTTTAATTGAGCCAAGCGAGTGTATCCTTAACATAAAACCTGTGCAAGTTAACTTTTACCCACAAATGCTTCAGACCAATACTGGAGGTCTAATTGTTTGAATGGGGAAAACTAAACTTACTGAACATTTAACTTGTATTTGGAAATTTAGGTTTTAATTTCATAGAAGCCCCAAAATCCTATTAAATTTTTTACCTAGTCATTAAGCATTATTTTTAGCTAGTCATTACTCTAAAAATTAATGTTTAAGAGGACTAAGTCACTATTAAATAAGGATTCATGGATTTCCTTATTGCACTCTCTTGATTAAAAAATAATGTTCTTGATAAGGTATTGTGTAAATCATCATTGAAATTCATTGTTACACCATACAAAAAACAATAACATAACTTTCTCAATTATATGTCATGAATCACTGAAAGTGTTTATCTTGTTGTCAAGTTTGTAGATTGATGTTTTTTATGAGTCTTATAAATAGTTATAGATGTACAAGTTTATACATTGTAAGAAAGTTATATAGTATTTTAGGTGAATTTAATATATGCAAATTATGTGTTTTATTTCTATAACTCTACACCCCCTATTTCATCTCTTCTTACAAGTTTATTTAGTGCATTTATAACACTATTGTTTGGTTTGGACTATCCCCATAGTCTCAGTATTTTTTTTACTTAGTGTTGTTGGTTATTTCCCATTTGGGCCTACACATTTTTTTCCATAGATAGAAATCAATTTTGGGAGTTAGTTGACATTCCAAAAGGGAAAGAGGTCATAGGAGTCCAGTGGGTATAAAAGACAAAAATCACTCCCAAATTCAAGATAGAGAGGCATAAAGCAATACTAATGGTGAAGGGATATAAGAAAAGGCTAGGACATAATTACAATGTCATGTTTGTAGTTTTAGTAAGGCTAGAAATAATGAAGACAATCATAGCCATTGCTACTCAACACAAATATAAGGTGCATCAAATGGATTTCAAGTCAACAGTCTTAAATGGATTGTTATACACAAATGAAAGGTTGTTGTTCAGAATAATATTTATCTAGTCTATATTATATGTATATTTTAATCTCTATTAATCAATTTCAGGTCTATGATGGGTTCCTTTAGTAGTTTGATAGTGAAATCTAACATTGAATCATGTTTAGTTAAGAGATGTCTTATGAATTAATTGATTTCTATTGCATTCTCTATTCTTTGATTAGCTAATGCTTCGAAGTCTACCATCTCTTCTCCAAAGGTTACTCCTCAAGAAAGATCCTATTTCTTAAAATTCACAATGCAATTCTAGAGTTGTACTTTGAAAGCATACTTGAAAATGATGGTACCATATCTATTGGCAAGGCGTGAAATTTCATCCTCCTTGAGTAGAGTTATAACTCTATCAACTTATTGAGTATGATACTGGGCCATTGATTTCATATCATAAATCCATTGATTTAATGCTTTCCTCCTTCTAATGATATAAGACTGAGTAATGCTCAAATCTTCTAAATATACCAGGTTTAGTTCTTAAAATTTATTCAACCTAATCAACTTAACTAAGTTGATCACTTTGCTATCATAATTCCCATTGGTATTTTTTATCTTAATTATTTTTTTATAAACCTTATCTCCTTTTACTTTATATTGAGCTAAAGTCTTTAGAGTATCAAACATGGCCTGAACTACCCATTCTACTTTGGTGATAGTTTCTTCTAGTAAGGTGGTTTTACTTTGTTATTCTAAATTAGTTTTCTTTTGATGCATCCCTTTCAAAAATTTGATGACCACATCACCCTCAAAACTTTACTTTAAGAAATCAACCAATCACTGCCCTTACTTTTCCATGTGTCTTATCATCATAGCCTTGACTTTTTAATGAAGTGACATGGATTTGTATCCCATAGAATAAGTCCCTAATATCAATGCCTTATAAATAAATGTATGCCACCTAGGTGTTACTTTTGACACATACTTAACACTTGACACCCTCTCAAGTATTTTAGATTTTTATTTTAAATATCAAACCATCTAGCTGGATTAGGTGACACTTTACCAAGTGTCATCTTTTAATTGGATTGCTCATCTTTAATTATTGAATAAATCGAATCCTTTCATCCTTAGAATGATATGGCCTCATAAATTTTGCTAGTTTTCCAAGTGGAAAATTATTATTGGCTCATATTATCATGTGGCTTTGTTATATGAAATTATTAATGGACCCCAAATGCCACAAAACTCTACCAAGTGTAACATTTTAATTTGATCACATAATCATTGTGTTTCATGGATTCCTTTGATCATATTATTACTATGAGATATGGGTCCATGTGTCTTCAACCCATTTCTCCCAAATGTCATGTCGCTTCCACATCACATATAACTACCTAAGATTAAGTGACTTATTACCAACAGTCATCTTATCATACAATCTTTATATTATGAAATTAAAATATTGCATCTTGATTATGGGGTGAGACCGAATGCCAAGTGACATGATGAAATAAGATCAAATTATAATGAGACTTAGAAAATAATATAATCCTCATAAGGCCATGATTGGATGTCATGTGGCATGTTTTGATTGAGTTGTAAGGTCATGAACTTTGTAACTTGTTCATAAGCTAGAACACTATGACTAGGTAACAAGTGGAAAAATCCCATTGGGTCATGTTTTCACTCAAATTTTCAAAGGAAAAAAGATATGAAAAATGTATATAACTTACATGAATAGGCCACTAATTCATGTGACACTATCATGTGTCATTTAAAGCTAAGCTGAATCTGGATTCCTACCAAATAAAATGTAGATATGGTTATATCAAATCCCTTGTAATGACTTTTACAATCAACATGGAAGGAATTATAAGGCCTTTCAAGGTATATCCTATGAGATAAATTGAAATAAATTCTAATTTTGTGCATGTTTAAGGTATAGCCTAGGAGATACCTTGAAAGAAAATTCTAATCCTTTACATGTTCAAGGTATCTCCTAGAAGATACCTAGAAAGAAAATTCCAATTATGTACATATTCAAGGAATCTATGAGGATACCAATTAAAATTAATACAATTTATTTCAAGGTAATCCCATAGGAGATACATTGCAATAAAATTCCAATCATGTGCATGTTCAAGGTATCTACTAGGAGAACCCTTGAAGGTACTACATGACCCTTTAATGTATCTCCGACAAGATATCTTAAAGGGAATTGTATTACCTTCAAGGGTACCTTGAAGGTTCTCATAAGAGATACCTTTCAAACATGCATAAGTGTACCCTTGAAGGTATTACAAGGCCCTTTAAGTTATCTCCTAGGAGTGACCTTGAAAGATAATTCTAATCATGTGCATTTTCAAGGTATCTACTAGGAGACCCATTAAAGGTACTGCAAGCCCTTTCAAGGTATCTCCTAAGAGATAACTTGAAGGGCCTTATAGTAACTTCAAGGGTACCTTAATGCATGTTTCAAAGGTATCTCATAGGAGATACCTTATAACTTTCAAACTTGTATTATTATACACTCAAAGGTACTACAAATCCCTTCAAGGTATCTCCTCGGAGATACCTTGAAAGAAAATTCCAATCATGTGAATGTTCAAGGAACGTTAGTAGAGTTTCCTATAATTTCTATAGAATATGATAATTATAGAGATAGATTATATAGTAGGAAGTGGAAAAGAATCATAATAACATGAGTGAATTTACAAAATCTTCAATTGTATATACAACATCAAATATAAAGATAAACTAGTTTGGTGTTAACAATTTTGGAACATAAACAACATAATACAATATAGAACAAGCTAAAAAGAATAGAGTAAAGACTACACACTAGGAATACATAAAATAATATTATGAAAACCATAACATAGAGAGTCTAATAATCTCTGTCACACATCAGAAACATATTCTATTAGATCACATCACTATATATAGCTTTTTACACATTTATCTCTTCACATTCCAAATTTTTGGCATACAAAAAGAAATACTCTTAGAATTCTTATATCTATTGCTTGTAAAATAAGGCCAAAGACATCCAAAATATCATACAAATGACAAAATGATACCCTGCACATATCTATCTATCATATATAGACTTGAGGTTTTATGAGCCCCTGCTCCACACCAACACTTTCTTAAATTTAAACTATTACTTCATCTTGAGACAAAATCAAGACTCTGATATTCAATAAATATGGAAAAGATTAGCCTTTCACAAAAGTGTTAGTAATAATTCTAGGTGTCATTTATCAATTTAAATCCTTTGCACACTACTTAGCTGCACTTTTAGGTTTTCAACTAAGTATCATTCTTGCCTACTACATTTTCTAGTTTTCCATAGACAAGCTTAACTAGGTACCCATCTTAGTAATGGGTTTTTAGCCAACCTTATCTCACTCCTAACACTTATGACTATGTTACAAATCAATTTTATTTCTTAAACTACAAAAATTGAACTATGCATTTACCTACTATGGAAGTGGTGCCAAAGTTTGTCCAAGTGGATTTTTAGGTTGTGGTTACTCAGACTATGCCTTTGTATCTAACTTTTTATTTGGAAAATTTTCTTACAACTCCTATGGTGGAATGAACTTAGGTATTCTATGATATGTGCAATAGTTGGTTCAACCTATGAGAGTTCATGCTTGAGTATTTTCTAACTATTAAGTAATTGTCGTACTATGGTAAGCAAAATGCAAAATGTAATCTTAAGGACCATCAAATTTTACAGATCTTTTATGATGATAAGGAAGGATCTAGCATTAGACAACTGAAGCTATATATCTAAAATAATATCATCCAACCTATTTATAGTCATTTGGGCTTAAATAGCCACAAATGTGTTTCTCCTTATCTTATTCTTCAAGACCTAGAGCTTATTCATCATGGTATCTCTGACATCTAAAAACTATTGAAATGTGTCAGTCCATGTTTGTCTAGTATCTACTTGATCACTCATTACAACGTTAGATTTATCTATGATTATAAACTCTAGTTTTGCAAAAGCTCAGGATTTATCAAGGTGTTGACTTCAATCAAGCATTCTCTAGGATATCTACTTAACTTGATACTCAATAATATATAGGACCTATACATATTACTCTAGTAGTTCACAAATTCCTTGCATTTCAACATGGATAGCTTACCCTTGGGTGCATAGTTTATGTGCAATCACCTAATCCTTTGTTAGTTGAGTTAGCAATGTAGTGAATTATTTATCTTTAGACCTTACTAGAAAAGGAAAATTATCATTGATGAGATACCTAGCCTTAGTAATTTGATTTTGTGCTTCCATTTTCTCCTTATGCAACCAAAAAATAATATGTTCCAAATTTGAAGCATTTTGTGCAATGTATTCTTTAAATGCAAATAATCCTTCAATTTATTTAGATAATGGAAAATGAAAAACATCCAAATATATCTCTATGGAAGTGGAAGCAAGCATGGTGGATGTGGATCCATCTATGGTAGGAGTTGGCATAAATTGAGCCAATGAAAGCAAGAAAGTGGTATGACAAGATGATGTGGTATGGACATCTCATAACCATTGGGTAGAGGAGTGATACTTTGATAGTGAAGTATCCTTTGGTGCACCTGATTGGGTCTCATACTTTTGGGGTGTTGTGTGTTATACCATTGAATTTTACTTAGCTTCTTTTTATTTTACAATATGTGCCTTATATTTATCTTGAGCCTTGGCTACAACCTCAATTTGAATTTAGGATGCGTCTTCGGCCTTGTCTCTAGCTAAAATTTTGACCTTGGCATCTGCCTCAGCCTTACCTTTAAATTTAGCCTTTGCTTTAGCTTTGGCATTAGCCTCAACATTTTCATTGGCATCTTGTGCCTTTGCCTCAGGGTTAGCTTCCTCCTCTATATAGTGTTATTATTTGACATATTTCTCTCATGCCTCTTATTCTATTTGATTTGTCTTTATGTAGCATGCTCTTCTTAATCTTTGTATTCTACCTCTTTTTTCTCCCTTATCGTAACCTCTAATTCTTTAGATTTTTCCTATTGAGCTTTTGCTTCCTTAACATGTCTCTAAGCCTTCACTTCTTTCACTCTCTTGCTTCCAACCTTTGCGTCCTTGACTTTCTTTATCCTGATTTCAGCTTATTTGGCCTTATTTTTCCCAACATTAGGTTTTTTAGACTTATTTTATTATTTTTCCTCCTTAGTGCATTATTTTTATTATTCTTATTACACATGTTGGGAATTCCTGCATAACTAGTTATTCCATGGCCTCTTTCCTTTTTTATTCTCATATGCTTTTCTATATTTCCTCTCTTATTTATATGTAGCCTCCTCCTCAGGATATGGGGTATCCTACAAAATATCCATTTATTCTAATGGATCAAACATAGTGTTATATGGAGGTCCCTCCATTATATATACATCATCTATTTATATATCATATTGTGAGTACTCTAAATATTTGGATTCTATAACCACACCTCTACACATGAAAAACTTTCTAGACTCTATTAGAGGGAGAAGTGTATCCTTATGTCTCCTCGTGCCTCTATACTTTATCTAATGGGCACTAATTGTTATGGATAGATCTTTAAAATATACCATACATTTTTATATGTTGTTTGATGGCCTGACCTAATGATGTGTAAATTATTTACAAAATAGTGGCTGTAATGGGCTCCCCTTCTTTAGTGGATCTACACTATATGCAAATGATGAACCAACTACTGGATCTATTTGGAAAATTTATGCCTCAAGTTTGCACTAAGATAATTTTTGACTTATAGTATCCATAATAATACAGGGAGGGGGTTATGTAATATCGACCCAAAGGTCTCTACTTACCTTATTATGCATTTATCAAGTGCGTAATACTTTTTAGAAAAATAATTCCTTCTCTTCCTCCTTATCATAGACCTCTTGGCTGATGTCTTTGATCATGCGTTAGATAATTTCAAGTTCATAAACCACCAAATTTATGAGATTTCACTCACAAGCTATCCTTAGCACATGTTGGTTGTCTAACCAAGACTTGGTTTGCCTTGATCTCTTCATGGCTAGTGGTGGCGAGGCTCTCTATGTAAGTCCATTCCATTTGCCTTTTTCTTGCTATGGGGAAGTTACAAAATACTATGGTGAGGCATGTGGTTATGTAGATGACTATAGTTGTGTTTGATCTTGGCCAAGTTATTGTGTACCTAAAGGGATGGTTTAAATAAGTTGGAATGACCTTGTGACTAGGGTTCTTTGCCTCCATAATTCAGCTTGTGCTTCAACCATTGTGATGAAAAAGGGCATTAGAATCATATTTGGTGTGGCCAACTCATGCACCTTGATTTTAATACCATTGTACAACCTAGTTACTGATGCATGTTGTCCCAAATATTGCATGACATCTTATATAATTACATGACCTATGTTGAATATCGTCATTGATGTCAAAGGTACATTTTGAATGAGGTTGATGTTCATAAGAGAGTGTGCCTAGTTAGTAGTGTGTTGATGTGACAAGGGCATTGATAAAGTGTTATCATTGAAATATGTTATCATTAAATATAATTTTAAGGCAACTAATTTTTATGTTTGTATTAAGGTACATGTCATTGATTTCAAGTTTCATAAGAAGCTTAGTCATGAGCCTAGTCATGACATGGTAGAGGTATGAGTTGGTGGCATGATGAGGTGAGCGATATCAGGCACGTGAGAAATTTTGAAGTTTGTATGAGAATGATTATGAGGTATGGATGCACTCAAAAGTTTTTCAAAGTGAGCCTACAGGGGTAGGACCTTCAGTCTAGATTTGCATCTAGACATATCTTAAACCCTACCTAGCATAATGAGGTATGAAGAGACCTTGTGAGAAGGTATGAACATGTTAACTTGGTGAGATGAGTGAACATAGTCATGAATGGTTGTATTAGGTTATTTGAGTATATGAGTGAGGTGGAGATTGCATGGAAAGAGGAATTAAAATCAGATTTAAGGCTTAATATCGTTTACAAGTCAAGGTCTAATGATCAGAGAGAGAGAGAGAGAGAGAGAGAGAGAGAGAGAGAGAGAGAGAGAGAGAGAGAGAGAGAGAGAGAGAGAGAGAGAGAGAGAGGTCATGATTATATTTCAAGGTTTTTTATCTATTGTAATCATTTTCATAGGTGAGGTATGTTTTTCAAGGTTTTTCATGAATTTTGAGGTCATAGTGTGAAGGAAAAGACATGAAAATTTGTTATAAGATCTCTCAAGTGCTCAAAATGAAGGGTTCTCAACTTGACAAGGATTTTATTGGATCATTATCTCATCAATAAATTTCATGCAAACATAATTATTTCATGTATATCATGAAGGTTCTTAGATTAAAATTCCATGCATTAGATTTTGGGTCGAGGGGCTATGGGTTATGAATGATTGTTAAGAGTGAAAACTAGTTGAAACCCTCTTATAACCCTATTAAAGACCTGATGTTGAAGATTTTTCTTAGTAGTTATCATGATGGATTTAATTAATTATGTAATATATTATATCTTGTATTGGACTCTCCTCGATACATCCAAGTGGTAGTGGCTAGAGAGAGGAGAGAGAATATGTTCAGCTATAGGTTGTTTCTAAAGAAATTGCTATAAAAGTTAAAAGTTACATTAAACATAGTCAGAAAAGGGATGGAGGAAGAAGGTATAGACTCATGTTTCATGTAAATTAATGTTTATGGATAGGTTCTAGTCATTCAATTGTGATAAACTAGTCTTTCAAGTTAGGTAGTCACTGACAAGCCTAATGGTGTAAATAATGAAAAACATCAGCAATAGTGAGAAGATGAATTATAATGTGTTTTCATGATAGAATGATGAAAAAAAGTACATAGATATTTTTATAAAAACCTTTAATACATGTTAATGTTTGGTATAATTTTTTGAGGTCAATGAATATAGTGAAAAAGTTGGTCACAAGTTGATCCATCTGGGTCAGATGAGACAATGACATATAAGGTCATGAGATTGGTTAACAAGACAAATATTTTTCATTTTATCATATGATATTTATATATAATAATGGTATAATTATATCATAGTATCATATACATTCATCATAATTCATCGAAAATGTCTATATAGGTGTTGGAGGACTAAGTCCGATGATTGTGTTTCGAGGTAATTTGGTAGTTTTGAGTGAGTGAGTTGTAGAGGTGTTATTGAAGCCTTATCACATGATTGGAAGTGTATAATTAACTTTATGATGACCATAAGGTAATTTATACTATATATATGTATGTATGTATGTACACATATATATATATGTATGTATGTATGTATATATATGTATGTATGTATGTATATATATCTGTGTGTGTATATATATGTATGTATATATATATATATATGTATATATATATGTATGTATATATGTATATCTACATATATATGTATATATACATATATACATACATATATATACATATATATAAATATATATATATATATATCTCCATATATATATATGTATATATATCCATATATATATGTATATATGTGTGTGTGTGTGTGTATACACACACACACACACACACACACACACACACACACACATATATATATATATATGTATGTATATATATGTATGTATATATGTATATATATGTATGTATATATATATGTATATATACATATATATATATATGTATATATCTCCATATATATATATATGTATATATATCCATATATATATATGTATATATGTGTGTGTGTGTGTGTGTGTGTGTATAGCAAGAATGAAGCTCAAACACACTTAATACACTTAATTATGATAAAATAAGTATATATATATATATATATATATATATATATATATATATATATATATATATATATATATATATACTTATTTTATCATAATTAAGTGTATTAAGTGTGTTTGAGCTTCATTCTTGCAAGATAGTTATGTGTGTGTGTGTGTGTGTGTACATATATGTATATATATCTATATATATATATATATGTATATATATATATATATATATATATTTATATGTATGTATATATACATATATAAGTATATGTATATATACATATATATGTATATGTATATATACATATATATGTATATGTGTGTGTGTGTGTGTGTGTGTGTGTGTGTGTGTGTGTGTGTGTGTGTGTGTTTGTGTGTGTGTGTGTATCTACATATATATATTAAGTGTGTTTGAGATTCATTCTTGCAAGATAGTTTGTTGAGGCACACATGTCTAATAGAGCAATTTGTTCTAAAGAAGGTTTCAAGGTATGAACTAAGGATGAAGATATGAAAAATCATGGATGAGGTCAAAATAGTTAATTTAATATGTAGTTTAATCAAGTTTTATATAAATCCATCTAGGTCAAAGATAATCAAGTTTTGGTGTTAAGAGATAGACCTAATGCAATTAGGTCTTCATGAGAGCTAAAAATGAAATGAGGCCTAATTAAGTCATGTCAGACCAAAAGGGACTCAAATATCATTTGATTCATGTCCACATGATTTATTAAGACCTAATATATGCTTGACCTAATAGGTTAAGGGTGTTTGGACAACTAAGTGGTATATGAATAAGGAATTGTATATATATAAGGTAGTTTTACACCTATTTGGAAAAATTGTGTGAAAGCAAATGAAATAGAACATTTTTGAGGAGAAGGATGTATTTTAGACAATCGTATGAGTTTATATGATCTATAATTAAGATTTTAAATTGTGTCTACATATGAAAATCAAGCTCATATGAACTAATCAGTCTTAAAGAGACCTAGCTGAGTGAAAAAGCCTAGAAGGTAGTTTGAGAGAGATAATAGTGTGAAGAAATAAAGAAGGTGATCATCATATATTGTGTGAGAAATAAGGTGTTATGAAGGTGAACAAATAAATTATTTATATGAGTTTATGTTGTCTCATCTAAGGGGTTGGTTCCTCTTTGCAAATGGATACTTTCTAAAGCCTAGTCAAGTGGGTGCTTGGCTAGTTGGGCTTGGTGCTCCATGTGGAGTTGGTGCTTCACTAAATTTTGTTTTAAAATCTTATATAGATATATGCAATTTGTAAAGATAATTGGGTTTTATTTCCCTTGAGAATTTTCCACATATGTGATGTGCTCTTGTATTTCATGTTCATATGTATGGTTACTTGTGCTTTGGTTGATTTATATGTTTGTATGAATGGATCATGAATGTTAAGTGGAATTGAATGAATATTTTGAATAATTATTCACCCCCTCCCCACTATATTTCATTATTATTCCAATATTTGGTATCAAATCTTCATGCTTTTAATTAGGCCTAATAACTTATGTGTTCCTGTGAAGCATAAAATGTCTAGTGATCAAGAAGACAACATGCATGATGAAGAAGTCTATTATGACAATAAAGAAGGAGAAGCTAAAGTAGACATTGAAGTTGATATCTTAAGTTACCTAGATGATTTGAATCATAAAAAAAGGTGAAGCATGAGTTTAGATCTATGGTTAAGGATCTTAAGGAATAAATTTATACCTTGAAGAGTGACTAGGTCAAAGAAGCCAAAAGGGACGAGAAGATCATCAAGAATCTCAATAATGTGTTAAAAGGTGTCAATAAATTTTTTAGATCAAAATAAGTTGAGTATGATTAGTTGAATATAAAGCTATAATATTTGAAGGTTGAGCTTGAGAAGACATAATAAGTTAAGAGCACCAACATGAAAGTCAACATGAAGAGATCAATTAGGAATCCCAATACAATGAGGTTTTCTAGTTATTTCAATGGTTGTTGTTTTATTTGTCATATATTTAGTCATAGAGAAAGTTATTGTAGTATAGTCTCAAGGGATTAGTTATCATGGGACCATGGGAGAAGGATTAATCAGTCAAGAAGACTTAATGAGGTATATAGAGCTTCTAGAGTGTATGGGAATTGTCAAAGATAGATGTGGAAGCCAAAGAAAGTTAGGATTGATCATATTGAGCCCAAGAGTCTAAATGGATTATTTTCTAAGGAGGAACATAAGACTTAAGAGGAATTAATGATAGCTTAGACTGCATTTCACATTCACGATGAAGTCATGAAATGGTATATAAATAGTGGTTGATCAAGCCACATGATAGGAGACAAAAACAAGTTCATCTCATTGAAGAAGACTATTGTAGGATTGGTGATATTTGGAGACAACACAACTGCCAATATAGTTGGCAAGGGTATCTTGAATTTGGATAATGGGAAGACCAAAATAGAAACTATGTTGTATATGGAAGCTTTGAAACATAACCTGCTTAGTTTAAGTCAAATGTACAACCAAGGAAACACACTAAATTTTCATGATAGAGGGTATGAGATAAGGAGAGCCAAATTAGGAAGGATAATTGCCAATGCTAAAAGGACTGAGAATAATCTATGTGTCTTGAATAAGATCAAAAAAGAGAGATGATTTATGATCAATATGGATGAATGTTGGATATGGCATAGAAGGTTAGGTCACTTAAACTTTGATAGTTTGGTCAAGATAAGCACTAATAAGTATATGAAGAACATTCCTAAGATCACCAAACCTAAAAAAATACTTTGTAAGACATGCCAAAATGGTAAACATACTAGAAGAAGGTTGAAATTCAAGGAGTACTCTATTACAATACCCTTGGAGTTAATACACATTGATCTTTGTAGGCCTATAATAATCTAAAGTGTTTAAGGAGATAGCTACTTCATATTACTCAGAGATGACTACACAAGAATGACTTAGTTAGCATTTTAAAATAAAATTCATAAGCTATAAATAATTTCAAGGCATTCAAGGCCATTGTTGAGAATGAGAATAATGGGAAGACCAACTACTTGAGATCTAATAGGGGAGGAGTGTTTTGGTCTACTAAGTTTGATGAGTTATTTGAGGTTCATGGGATAATAAGATAGTTCTTAGAAACCAAAACACCTCAACAAAATGGGTTAGTGAAAAGAAACTATAAGATAGTACAAGAGATAGAAAAAACTATACTAAATGAGTCTATATTATTTGATGGGTACTAAAGAGAGGTAGTGAGCACTATAGTATACATCTTGAATAGAGGACATATGAGGACTAATTGCAACAAGACCCCTTATGAAATATGGAAAGGTAGACCGACTAATGTGGAAGACTTTAGAGTGTTTAGAAGTAAATGTCATGTTGGCTCACTGATAGGAACTTCTTGATCTCTAGATAGTGGATGATTTTGCAGATGTTTCTCCATGAATAACATGTTAGGTAGATATAAATGGCTCATGAGAGAATGTTTGACATCTTACAACATCTTTCACTCAAGAATTTATGAGGCACCACATCAATGCATAAATAATAGATATGGAATATGAGAAAATATCCTAGACAAAATTTAATAACATATGGAAAACTAATTTTCATGATGTGACCATTGATATGTCTGATGATTTCATTAGGTTCAAAACATAAATCTTATTGACTCAACAAAAATGCTCTGGGTCCCTATCTAGAGATCAGGAAGTTCCTATCGATCAAAAATTCATGGTACACTCAAATCATATACTTTATATAGGATAAATGTATTACACACATAAATGAATGTCAAAATAATACCCTGAAGAATGCCTCAGTGCCATTCATGACAAGGTGGAACATTAAAAAACATTTTTGCTAGGATAGTGACAAAAATAAAAGCAATTACTGCTAAAATAGTAGAGTTGTCAATAGTAGGGATTATAACACATGGTCATGGTGCAAGTGGATATGGAATTTTTTTTATAGTATGTTTTTGGAGGGTCTAAATTTACTGTCACCTCATTGAATAAGTGTTTTAAGGATATGGAAATAAAAATGATTAAACTTATATATCTTTACTATTTAAACTTGGATCTTCAAAATATCCATTGTATGATGCACTTTTGTCTAATAACTACTACCCTAAATGCAAGAAATATAGAGAAGAAGCAGAATCAATTGGTGCCTTAAAAAAACTTCCTTCCAAGCTATAACTTCAACTAGACAACTATTGTGGGGATAATAAGGTTATTCTTCCATCCATAATTATATTTAAAAAAGCTCAAACCTTATATGGAACTAATATTACATTTACAAATTCATAAAAACATATATTTTTTTATAGATTTATGTTGCAATATTTATCTCTCCTTGTCTAAAAAGGTTTTTCCTTGATTTCAAGGTCATATTTCTCCCTATAGGACATACCCATGAGGACATCGATGACACATTTAGAAACCTGTTTGAATGTATAAAGAGAAAAAATGTTTGGAGTGTGGCAGAGATGATGGATAATTATAGGACATGTGAAAATATAATAAACTTCATGCCATATCTCATTGAATAATTAGTGAATTTATAAGATATGTTAATAATTACTAGATGAAGGGAAGAAATAAAATAGTAGGCTTGATGAAATGCCAATACTTTCCTCTTTGCATGGAGTAAGGTTGACCCATTATGCAATGCAAAAACTCTACAAGAGATAAAAATTAGTCCCCTACCCTAATTATATTATGTGGAACAAAATAAAATGGTGATCCAAATGTTCTATAAGGCAATCTGAAAAAAATATTTTTCTCAGACTTAAAAAATAGAGAAATGTCAAAATATTCCATTGTTGCAGAAGTCTCAAATAGAAGTAGAAAAAATAGTGAAAAAGAAATTAAATATAACTTGATTAAGTATGTACAAAAATTCAATGAATTTGGTTTGATCAGAAATAGTAAGTGGAAATATCTAGTATATTACTTCCAAAACACCCGAGACATAATGAAAGAAGACATGTTCCCTTTTGAAGTTGAATGCACATGATATTTTTGCCTTAAAACTCACCATGTCATACCCCTACATAGAGATGTATAAAAATTGGTCCATGATAGGTCTCTTGATTTTAAAATGGCATCTACAAATACATATGTTGTTCCAATAAGAAAAAGGATAGAAAATGCATTTGATGTAGCTTAAGATGTGCAAATTAGAGATATTTTATTTATCAGACATGTCAATTCTACAAGAGTGGACAACACAGTTTGGGTTAATAGATCTAAAATCAATATTGAAATACTACAAATAAATGAAGATATAGAATAAAAGGTCAATGTAGCTTGGTTCATCCTAGTTCATGTAGGGAAAAAAGATGCACAAGAAGCATAAATTTATTCAGGTTATTTAGACAAGAAATGGAACCCAAACCCAACTAACACATCTTTAGCATCCATACTCATAGATAGTATCATCTATTCTTGGAAACCAAGTAAAATATGGAGAGGTTATACACTTGTCCTCACTATTTTTTTTAAAGCCATTATAATAGAATATTTGAATGCATCATCCCTCTAAGCACTTTCAAAAATAGTGATAAAAGACTGGGAACTATTTTTTTCTTTCCTGACATTGGCAAATTTGAAATGGTGTTTCCTTAATTTTGGACTGAGAAATATGAATGTTTTTTTTGAAAATTTAGTCCATTTTTTGGGTATGTATAATGTTTAATTGTTTTATAGTTATTTCTAGTGGCACTCCACATTTTAGGTCTTGTAAAATACACTTCGGAATTTATGTTTTATATTCTATACCATGTCAATTTAGTATTCTGGTAACTATACATTTATTTAATGGAATTTGACTATTAGAACATCCACTTTACATTTTTGTGTTTCAAAATGGTATTTGGATTTTGTGTATTCCAAATAGCTAGATTGCATTTTACAAATCATGAAAACCTCTCTAGCTTTTCGGTTTTTCAAATAAAAACTTCAAATTTTGCATCCTTGAAAATGGTCTTTGAAATTTATACATTAGAATTTACACTTTGGATTTTGTGCTTTGCAAAATACACTTTTGTATTCCTATGTTTGTGAAAAGGTCTTAAGGGTTTATGCCTCAAAATATCCCACTTACACATCAAGATTTTTTCTTTGATATCAACAAATATTCTTCATATTTTTAGTTTTTCAAATTATGCTTCAACCAAGCACCCAAAATTATGCCATGTGGCATAATCTTGGCGACTTAGATGCATGAAAGGATGACTAGTCCAAAAAAAAGTCTTGAATAGTGTGGGCACCTGAGATTGTGACATGCATCACAATATTGATAAATTGATTATGTGGCTGATTATATTATAGTATAATAATATAAATTCAAGGAGGTACCCATAACTCAAACACCCATGATCAACACAAGACATGTACACAAATATGATATAAACTTTGATAGCCATGGGGATGTCACCTAATTTAGATTAAATAAATAGTTCATGATCCAATCAATTGCTGGCACATGGCATACCAATCATCCCAGGTACTTTAAATCAAATATATCTTGAGTACTTGATTTATTTATGAATTATTTTTACCTAAGAGATAAAAAACCCAATATTATTATCTATAAATGCATGGTCTGTTAACTAGTTTAAATGATAGTATAAATTCGATTAAAGATATTAGAAAGACCACGGGCCTTCTAACTCTTTTGCACATTTAGATAGATGTGATTTATTTTTAATAAGTTCAAATAATTTTTTATTATTTTGAAAAATTTATACTTATTACAAATATATTATATAGATGTGATTTATTTGTAATAAGTCCAAGCAATTCTTGATGAAGTCTAATTTATTTATGATAGTTTTCAACTACTAATTAGTTCTTATCATTTTAAATAATTTGGAATTATTTAAAATACATTAGGTAGATATGCTTTATTTTTAATTAGTCCAACTTAATCTTCATACAGTCCAATTTAATCTTGATATAGTCCAATTTAATCTTGATGCAGTCTAATTAATTTTTGATAGTTTTTTAAAATTTGGACTATTGATAAGTACATATTATCTAAAATAGTCCTTTCTAGCTAAGGGCATCTGCTACTCTATTTCCCTTTCCCTTAATATATTCAATATTAAAATCATATTCACATAAAAATTCAACCCAACACTTTTATCATGTGTTAAGGTTAGGTTGAGCAAATATATATGTCAACCCCAAGTTATAAATTTTGAGCTTAAATAGTTTTCTTAATAGAAAATGTCACCACATAAGTAGTTCATGAACATTATTTGCTAGCTATAATTCATGTGACTTATACTTTAACTAATATGAATTGAGTTTTTTGGACTCGTAGGCCACCACATGACCATCCTAAATCAAGACACCCTTGATTCCATCCTCTAATACATATTTGAATACTATAAAGTTCCCATTTGGGTCTAGAACCTTTAACACTGGTAGAGATGTTAGCTTTCTTTTTAGAGTTGAAAAAGTTTCTCACATTTGTCAATCTAAATAAACTTTTGATTCTTTTTCTAAATTAAGTGATTGGCATCCCTATTTTGGAAAACCCTTCCACAAATTTTCTATAATATCCAACTAAGCCCATGAGATTATAGACTTTGTGGACATTCTTGGGAGATGGGTGATTCATGATGGCTTGAATCTTTGTGGAGTCAATGAAAATACCCTCAGTTGATGTGATATGTCCCAAATAATGCATCCTATTTTGAAAATTTCTAACTTGGACAAATTTCCATAAATCTTATATTCTCTCAACCAATGCATCACTAATCTTAAATGATAGACATATTCCTCTTCTGATTTTGAGTATATAAAAATATCATCCAAAAAGACTAAAACAAACTTATCTAAATAATCTTTGAATATGTTTATCATTAGGTTCATTAATGTTGTTGGATCATTCATGAGTCCAAAGGAAAAAAAAATAAACATGTAATGTCCATAATGAGTTCTATAATCTATTTTTGTATTGTCTACTTCTTGAATTCTCATTTTATGATAACTTGAATGTAAGTCAATTTTGGAAAAAATGGTTTCCTATCACATTTTATCAAAGAGATCATTAATTTTTGGCAAGGGATATCTATTATTTATGGTTACCTTTTTAAGCATCATGTAATCAATGCATAGCCTAAGAGTGTCATCCTTATTTATAAAAAAAAGTACTAGTGCAACACAAGGAGATACACTTGGTTAGATAAGACCCTTACCTAAGAGTTCTTACAACTGGGACTTTAATTCAAACAATTCAATTTTTGTCATCCAATAGGGAGATTTTGACTTGGGCTCAGATCCTGGTATGATATCAATAGAGAAATCAAATTTTATTTTTGGTGGTAGTCATGGTAGTTCATAAAGGAAAATATCACTAAAATCATGTAGAAAAGGGTAATCTTCTATCATAGGTTCCTTTTCATCTTCTACTTCATCAAGTTGTATTGTAAAAAGAATACACCTTTTCCTTTTAGCCTTTTTCAACTGCATTGTAGAGATTTATCTTAGATTAATATCTCATTTAACTCCCTACACAATTCTAGAGTAACCTTTATCATATAGGCATGACATTGTTTTAGTGAAAAAATCCACTTTAGCATGATGCTTTCATAGCCAGTTTATTCCCAATATCATATCATAGGATCCTAGAGGGGCTATGCATAGGTCTACAGTTGTAGTGAATATTGAAATCTCTAACTAAACTTCAAACATACATTGCTCTACATTTTCCATTGCTTAATTTTCATACTAGACTAACCAAGAATTTTACATATAAGAAACATTTGTATGAATTTTTTCAATAATCTTAGGACTTATAAAATAGTCAAATGCTCATGTATCAATAAGTATAGTAAATAGACAATCAAAAATTTTACCTACTACCTCCATTAGTGTTACTTGGAAATATGTCTGGTGGTTATCTACCGCTCCATGAATCCTCTACTAGAATACTTGTTGTTGGCTTGGTAGGGGTGATTGGGATTGAATATTAATCACCTTATGTGGATATATATTGGAATAGTGGTCACCATCACAAGTAAAACATACTCCTATCAGGATTATCTTATCTTGGGACTTACTCCCATTATTGAACTTTCCATTCTTGTTATTGTTATGGTTCCTATTTTGACCTTTATATCCATTGTTAAATTTGTGATAATTTCCATCCTTGAAATTGTTCTGTGATCAAAACTTCTTTTACCACCACTTCTATTCCCTTTCTAAAAGTTCTTTCTGAAGGGAGGGAATCAATTTTAATAAGGCCCCTTCCCTTAGTTATGACTTTTATTTTAACAGACACAAGGGTCTTCAAATTTTATTCCTATTTCATGACTTTTTAAAAAACTTCATCCATGGTTATGGGTCCATGGAGGTATACATTAGTGTCGATCTAAGGGTTCAATCTCAAAATAAACATTCTAATTCTTAACCTCCCATCACATTGGTATTGTGGCACATTTTCATAATTTCAGTGAACTTCTCCTAATACATAGTCATGAACATATCTCCTTATAAGAAATTCTAGAATTATGTCATCTTTCCATCAAAGTAAAGCTATGGAAACCATCTTTTTTTGAAATAAGACACAAGTTATTCCCAAGATGTGTTCTCCACAAATAGTTTCTTTTCCATTTGTAGGTTCTCCTACCAAGCCAAAGATTCACCAAATAGTTGGTATGCTCCCCAAACAAATTTGGTTTCTTGAAAGAAGTTTTGAAGTTTGAATTATTTATCCATTTCAATTATCTAGTTTTGTGCACAATCCCCAAGTACTGATCCATTGTACTTAGCTGTGGCTATCCTTTTTCAATCTTTAACAAACTCAGTTTCAAATCAAGCCTATTTTGGTGGAAGCTCATTGGTGGTTTTTATATCGATATTATATTCATTCTAGTTGACAAAGGATTATCTTCACAATCATTGTCCTCATGACCCTATTCATGATAAAGGTCATGTACTTGCTGTTCTAGGACATCGATCCTATCTCAGGTGATAGTTACCATGGCTAGGATCTAGTTGAGCATAACCTATAGATCTTCCACATTTTGATCACCATCCCAATTATTATGTGTTCAAGCCATCATAATTTGATAATATCAAAAGAGTTTGGACCACTTATAAAAGTAACAAGCCCATTAGGCCCAAACATTGAACCTAGGCTATGATACCATAATTTGTCAACCCCTTCAGGGTAAAGTTAAACTAGTAAATTTTTTTAATTTTAGTTTTCAAATAGAATAAATTCCTTATAGAAGGTTATATCATGTAATCTAGTCCATATATACATTCTAGATTCTAATGACTATTGAAAGAACAACTCATATTGATTGATTTGGCATATAAATCTACTCCATAAATAATATACTATAATTAATTGCATGCACTAATAGTCAAAGATAAATAACTTGCATTATTAAAAGGTGTATTAAAATTTACTTTGCATATATTATTAAAGAGAAATTATTACCCACATGCCATATATTTGACAAAAAAACTTAATGTAATTCTCTTCAGAATGTAGCACCTCAAGCATAAATAATTAATATAAAATCTTAACTAAATAATCTCTCTGATCAATTACAATAATTCACTATTGCAATGACTATGATATTTAACTATACATTACAATATCAAATTTTAACCCTTTCTGTCCTTTCTGTTTAATTTGAATACTCAATCATCATTTCAAATTTACAATAATATGAATCATACGTATAGAATTTGATTTGATTGCAACCACTATGAAAATAGGACTTAATTCCATTTTCAATGTCCTTATAGTTTACAATTTTGATAAACATACATCAATAGTTTACATCTATAATTATAATAACCAATTTGTTCAACATTTGTTTCTTTTGCCAACTAAGTAGAGGATTTATTGTAGACTATCAATAGACCATGTTTATGCATGGATTGAGAGTATCATAGAGGGATATTACTCAAACCTTAGAGCCTTTTGGATCCCCACACACCTCTCATCCGCTAAGAGTGGCCCAAAAATTCACAAATAGGATAGATATGGGTTCTAAACTGACAATGAGATAACTATGTAACTTGTCAACACTGTAGCTACTCCATTCATCTTATTATGAGTGTGAATATGAATCAAAAAAAGAATTAAAACATTCTTAATGTACACTACCTACATACACTACTTACAACCATAAGTCGTAGATTAACCAAGCTCCAATTGTTGAATCTTATTAGATAACTGAGTCACTATGTGGATTTAACTAGGATGCCCTCTCATCTCTTAGATCTGACATCACGCATCCACTACTCTTATTCCAAGGTCTCCCTATTGTAGACATCTCATAGTTACTGGGTCTAGATATTCCTTATTACGGGTTGTTTGATATCTTAAGAATATGTTTACAAGATTATGCTCTACGCGGGTGTCCCATACCACCCATATAGTCATCATCTTGCCATTACATTAACAAATGATTGGTTTATTAAATAAGATGTTTATTAAAAACCTACTTTGTTATCCCTAATTTCTAAATAGTAAATTTTATTGTTTCGTAGGGCCATTCATGCCTCAAATCAAAACTTTCACCTTTCCTACCTATGTACTCACTGATGAATCTTATTTACGACAAGATAAGCATGAACATAGTAAACATTAGATAATGAATGTATATTCCTATTCACTTATATACAATGTTGTCAATGTTGTTGTCTAATTCCATTAAGGATTAAAATATTAGTATCAAGTTGTTATAAATGCAAGTAATATATCTAAAGATCTCATTATTATATCCATAATGTTTGCAAAGATTTCATAAATAATGATAAACTATTAATGGCATTTCAATAAAAAAAATCTACCTAAAGAATTCAAAACATAAGCAAATGATCTTTGTTAACTAGTTCCTTCAAAACACATCGTTTGTGATGTCCTTCAAGATCATGATTTGTAGTTTTCTTTCTAAAACCAAATAGGACTAACTGCAACTCTCATGTGGAACTATTATACCTACATTTTCACAATTGTTACAAATAGTAAAAGAATTATTATCAAGAAGGAATTATTTATTTTGTAAGATTACTAGGTCAATCATCTTGTCAAAAGGATGTGTAGTACTTGGTTCCATACACTACTTGGTTTCGTAGATGTTATTGAAATCTTTCATTTATTATTTCAACCACCATATTGATCTTACTAATTCATCAATTTTCATAGCAATAGAATAATTTAATAGATGAATCCACTTATGAAAATCATTTAAACTATAAGATTTTTTCAATTTTAAATTAATAAATCTTATAAATTACTACTTGTTTTTAGATTACACTATACCAAAGACTAAAATAATCCAAACCGCATGTAATCCTTATATACCATTAGATTCAAATTATTAAATTATATTAGAGCTTTGATTCACTAAATTATATCAAATTTACCAAACAATTAATATACCCATATATTTGTCATTGAATAGGTTTTTATTTCATCAAATTCCAATTTCTCAACATTACGCCACATCATACGCTATTCAAAGGATGTTAAGCAACAACACCACCAATTGGCAGATTATGACGGTCATAACTTAATACAATTTGTACCCTATAATGGATAATAAAAAGTAATTGGTCTAGCATTGCGGCAGATTGGCACTCTAGCTGGTAAAAGTACAATTTCCGATGAAAATAATTTAATTGAGAATATCAAGAGTCAAAGGTAGAGGCATCTTGTTGAAGAATATGAACCGCTGGCTACTTATGCGTTAAACTCAAATTTGTGCTTATAATAAAATTCATTGACTATATAAAGAATTGTATTCAGTATTTTACCACATTGGCACTACAGGTTTGTGTCATACTGAAAAATACTATTATCCGGTTAAGTGGGAGGGAGGCGTTTTGTTGACAGTATGATCAGTTGGTCGCTAAATTCAAGACTGCACTATACTTTATTTAATGATGGCATAAAAATGGTATTTACTATTGCGCCATATGAGTGCTATGCAGTGTTTTTCTATTTCTGAGTCTTTATTTGCATTATATATACTTTTGTATAAGTCTAGAAGCTATTTTATTTAACTCAGGAGGTATATATCAACGAGAAGCTAAAGGAATGGAGCGCTACAATTATCTATTCCTATTTCTTCCCTTACTCGCTATAGATATAATAAGATTTGCAAAATCAAGAAGGTAAAAATGATTTTCAGGCTAAAATAGATGCATCAGCATTCTATAAAGGATTCCCAATTGCTAAAGAAATGTATATATCCTTAGATTTGCACCATTTTCTAATTGGAAGCTGATTCGACCAATACAGTTTGGTAATGAAGACAAATAAGAATGTGTTTTATTGTATCTAGTTTGGTGCTATAGTTGCACCTTACTGGAGAACAAACTAAAAGATTTTAAATGTTTTCTATCAAACCAATTTAAAAGAGAGGCGCGACAGGACTGAGAGTAATAACTCATGAAGAAATAAAGTAGTTTTCTAAGATTTCCATAATGGTTTGTAGAGTTTTAATGATTTACAGTATTCCTTTTATAGCTTACAAATAGCTATTACAGAATATGACTGATTTTTCAATTAGAATATCCCAAAACCAGAATACTAAGCAAGAATCCATTTGCATTCACTGAATTTAAAGATATATCTACAGAGCATTATAGATGAATAAAAATAGAATGTTTAGAGGTTAACTAGCCTGGAAAGAAGTAAATTCTTCTGACTTGTCTTCTTCCTTTGCTCCTTGATTTCACCTCTTCACCAAGTTCCTTCTTTCCACTTTTGTCTTCTATTTTGCTTTTTTTCCTCTCTCCTTCACATAACACCTTCGAATAAAATCCTCTGATACAAAAAAATTCTTATCATAATCCTCCAACATCCCTCTTGTTCAAAGGCATCAATAAATAAATTTTTGATTAACTCCAACATATATTTCCACCTATGTGGCATCATGGGTGGGATTAATCATTATGCTGATGGTAATAATTCTATGACATGCTTTATTGGTTGCTCATCATTCTGTCCTCCCGAGATGGCATATTGGGGAAAGAAGTGTGGTGTGGGTCTGATTTTAATTAGTTTTTAGAAGAGTATTTAATAATACTCACAATCTTTTTATCTTCAGTTCAAATTGAAAAAACTTCAAATAAAATGTATTTACTTCCTATCCTAAGATGTTATCTGGTTTAAAATATTAAATCCAATTTTTTAAAATTTATTAATTATTTAATAATTATAAGTCATATGACATTGAGAAAGCCAACTGCCAGTTTCCACTTCATTAATGGAAAAGGTCTTTGAACTAAAAGATGATGTTTAAAAACATCGCTTGTTAGTAATAACAAAGAACATAACCTAAGTTGCCTACTCATCCTTACCCAATGCTTGGTTCATCATTCAATGTAATCTCTTTCTCATTTCCTAGTCTTCTATATAGTCCAACCCTCCTCAATGATATCCTCTCTCTTTAGGGCAGGAGCAACCTGTGTTGCAAACACACACTAAGATAAGCCTTGTTAATGGTAATAAATCCAAATATGTATTAACTATGAAAGTATGATAAATGCTAAAGCATTAACATATTCTTTTGTCTCTTGTAAACCTGTTTGCTTGCCCTGTATAATTCAATGCCAAATTTACATTAGATCCATGTGCATATCATTAACCATTTTTAATCCCATAATAATATAATACATAATATTCATATTATGAATGTAGTTATTTAGTTTCATAATGAATACAAATACTCAAATAGTAAATAAACATCGTAAGTTTATCTACATAAGTTTATGTGGCACACCATGTTGACATGAGTAAGTAATTATTACACACATATAAAAATGAAATATGCCATATGTTATATTGTGAAAACTAAATAAAGATAAACTTGAGCTATGATCTTGTTATAAATGTTAGTCTTATATATGCATGAATATGTGATGGTTTCATGCTTTATCCATCTAGTATTTCATCTAAGATCTACTATGAAGCACCTTTGTTATAGTTATATTATATGTGTTATGACTAAAATGCACTATGTTGTATCATATTTGGCTAACCAATAACTTAAAATTTGTAGATGACTATAAATGCACTCCATGATGAGTTATTTTAACATCTTGCCTCTCTATAACTAATATTTACGTATGCGATGATAAGCAATGGGAATCCATATGTACTTTTTTTAAAGATATAAACATAAGGTATTGAGATTGATCTTACATTTAGATTCAAAATTTTATTATGAAATGAACATAGGGATTTGAGACTGGTCTTACCTTTAAATTCCTTTAAGGAATCATGAATGTGCCTTATCTTCTATATTAATCATCATATGTGATCTATCATGATTCGTAGAATGATTTATTTTATATTATCATATTGTAAACTTAAGACATTAGATCTATTAAGTGAGAAGGAAACCATTTGGATATTTCTCCAATTTCCTTCCTTTGAACCTTAGGGCATAGATGAACATTAGTTTTTTGAGTTGTATCTAGAACATTTTAATCTACCTCTTGATATTCTTAATGTCAAACTGATATTGATTATGAAATTATTGAACCATGCTTAGAAAATATCTTTATATTACATGACTAAACAAGTCTGAACCTAACAAAAGTTTGAAAGCTTCATAGAATGAATGTTAAATGGGTTATGAGTTTAGTAATATTCTTATAATTTGAATGACTTGCACTTAATGTTATGTTGGTAATAAGCTCTATTTTCCTTATTCAAATTTTTTTTTTGACTCCCCTTTCGGTAGGAAAGTATATGGTTGTTCTTCCTTTTGAGGAAATGTAATAAGGCCATGATAATAAATACATATAGTTGTAAGTTGACTTGCACTAATATTGTACAAAACAAAAATGCTAGTTTTCCTTGGACTAAATGATGTTACTTTTGGATATGATTCCTTTTGATGTTTTTTTAAATGATTTTATGTGGGGATAGAAGTACAAATGTAAAGGACTAAGTGTAAATTCAATAAGCATGTTGGTGAAGATAATGAGAACCGTATTCACATTGAATTCAATAAAAATCTCATATCAATTCCATGAGACTTACATAATGGACTACATAGAGATGGTTTGTGATGTGAGATTTGAAATAGTTTTTCTTAATACACTAATGAATGTAGACTCATTATAGTTAGTTAGTGTTTTTATAAAACCCTTGTAAAAATGGGATTGAGTGACTAGTTATAATTAGTTAATATTTTCATAAAACCTTTGTACAAATAAGATTGAGTGATGTATTCTAGTTAAATAGTGTTTTCATAAAATCCTTATAAAACTGGGATTGAGTGGTATTCTCTGGTAGTAAAGTGATTAAGTTATTGTAAAATGCCAAACTCACATTCTATGAGGCATTTTGTCAAACAGTTCGAGTGCCAAACATGACCATAACCATCAAAGTTTATAAATTTTATTCAAGTTATTGAATACTATTCAAAGTACACTAATTACTGAATATTAAAAGCACCGTACAACTCATTCAATTATCGCCAAACGTCATTTTATTCTATCAAACAATTTTTCAAGTCGTATCAAAATGCCATTAATTCCTGTGAAGCATAAACAATGTCCAACTTAAACCTTATGCATGGGAGATTAGGTATAAAACATTGGAACTAGCTTGTGTTCGAATTGACACCTATGTTGTGGTTCGACACCCCTGCTGTATTAACTCTCTTCAATGAGTTTTGTTTTGTCCTCAGCGTCATGGTATTTGGAGGGCTATATGGTTCAGCTTAATCAAGTAATCAGGGTTGCTCGCCGGATGGCAGTTCAGATTCTTGGATCACGGATTGAAATGGTTCATGGGAAATCATACCGCCAAATGATAAATCACATGATTGTATTAAAATTAATGTAAATGATGTCACATGTTAGATCTGACAATCAGCATTTTAAATGGATTTGCCACATTGGTCGTCCACTTTATCCTATTATTATTCCTTCCCATGCCACAGGTTTATGCCTGTTTGTTTTTTCCAGCGTTTTTGCATTTTCAATACATTTGGGAGGATGGTGGGGAAATGTCAAAGAATTTTCAATACACTTGATTGTAATTATTCACGAAATTATTGTGTTAAAAATTGATTGCTGACAATAACATTTGAGCTATAGAAGCTAAGAATTAAAATAAGACATTTAAGATGATTGGAAAGTACAAGCCTCAATAAAGGTGCATAGTGCCAAGTATCTGCGGGATATGAACTGAGAAATTAGGAAAGCAGGAGATTCAGAGAGAAATATGTATACTTGAATGAGTAAACAAAAATCCAACAAAAAATATGTCAAATTTACACACTTGAATGAGTAAACAAAAATCCAATCAAAAATAGGAAAGCAGGAGAGGTTGGATGCAATTCACAACTTGCTTGATCATTGTAGATGGGTAATACAAATATCTACACTTGAATGAGTAAATAGAAATCCAATAAAAAATAGGTCAAATCCATACACTTGAATGAGTAAAAAAAAATCGAATTAAAAATAGGAAAGTAGGAGAGGTTGGATGCAATTCACACCCTGCTTGATCATTGTAGATGGGTAATGAGTTTTTTAAAGATTTTTTTTAAAATTTAGTTCATATGTCCTCCAATAATATTTACTTGTAAGTCTGAGATGGAAATGTTTTACAGAGAGCACTTCTTGGATTCCTCACTGACTTGACTATTAAGTTGATTTCATTGGCCCTAAAAACAATAAAATCAAGAGTGCAATATAAGAGACTGAAGTATTAAGAAGAACCATAAAAATTATATACAAACAAAAAAAATCATACAAATCCACTGCTTAGAGTCAAGTCTATGCAATAGTGTATGTACAAAGGATCAAGAAAGTTGACAAGATTATTGTGTTGTTGGCGGAACTATCTCTGATATATTCAGTGCTAACTGAAAGCTTTAGACATTACTTCAAAAATTTCTTTGTGCAAATACAAACTATAAAGCTGCTTCATAAATTTAGCAAATATGAGCATTTCTTTCAAAAGGTCTATGCATATTCTATTATTTTTAGAAATCTTTTCAAATCTCTCTTAAACAACTCCCAATCAATCTGACATCATTGTTTGTGCTATAATGTAGACAACTTCGTCATCAAGGTTTTCTAGTTGAAACCATGAAAGAAAGAAAAACATTGTTAAACATTTAAATTAAACAAATATCTTCAGTTCCTAATTTGTTACATTGTAAAAATTGTTACTGTGTGAGTCCTGAAGACAATAATGTTGTATAATCTACTATGGTTTTGCTTTGAACTCATAAATGTATATTGTTTTGAGTAGCTTCCTAGCACCAAAATTTAAACATAATAGAAGGAAAAATCTATGTTAGATCTTTGTAATCTGACATGGTTGATTACAGGAAAAATACTTGTAAAGCTATATATGACTACATTATATGCCACACTCTTGAGGGCTTTGTGAACACAATTGATACCTGACATCATGTGTAGCAGAGATGCACTAGGTAGGTGGAGAGGGACTTGTTAATGGAGCATTTGAACCTATTAGTGAGGAGCAAAAGGATGTCATTGAAGATGATAATGATAGTGTGGAACAGAGGAGCAAGATGGCTAAGGCCATGTGTTTTTTATGATTTAAGGCTGAAAACTTAAAATTATATTATTTTGATGTACAATACTTTTGTAATGGTTGTATTCCTGTGAAAATCTATACTAGTTAGTTGTGTTTGATGACTGGGGACTTTTGGTAGTTTTTAGTAAATTTGTTTATATTTTGTTAGACTTTTGAATGTATGTTAAAGGACATTTATCTATTTTGAAAAAAAACACCTCAGTATAAAAAATATATATATTTAGAAACTCTTATTTGAAAGTATCGTTGAACATCCATTCAGGTTAATACCTAGTAAAATTGAATGAAATGAGAAAAAAAATATTTAATTGTACAAAAAGAACTTGGAAAACCATCCTAAAAAATATCAATAAGCTGATAATCAATATGAGTAACATGAGCAGCCTACAAATCAAGAGCATAGTGTTATAAGACTATACTCACCTTCCCCTTTAATCTAATTATAGAAATTTGATACAATCTTCTTTATATTCACTTAGGTTTAGAGCATGCAAACTATTCAATACCCACATGCAAATTTGTATTTGCATAGTCACTTATGCATTGATAAGTCTAGGTCTATGCATAAGTCTACATGCATGTGTATGTGCATTTATCAATCTCTCCCAAATAGATATATCAACCTTAGCTATGACATGAAAAATCCTATTCACAAATGTCAAAACATAGTGGAAAAATTGCCCTAAATAATTGTATCCAACTTCTCCTTCTCTTTACCATAGTATTAGAATGAAAAAGCAAATTTTACTTACATCACAGCTGTGAGAGGATGGAACAATGTCTTCAATATTTTTACCAGTGAATATGTCAATTCCTACAAAGTGTCATTTGACATGTCCATGATTTGCAGTGTTTAAATTTGATACTTCAACCACCTTAAAACATCATGACTATTAAGAAAATTGTACACAACCTTAAATAAGGGTGAAAAAGTAACATAAAATTACTTATTTCCAAATAAAAAATTATTGTTTGGTTTAAAAAAATGCTCGATCCCTACATACATAATTCACAGACCTAGAATCTCAACTTGTGATTTGGTTCACAAATAGAAAAATTACCATATAGAGGGAACTAATATTTTAATGGCACACACAAGAAGATTGATACACCTGAAGAAATGATAAATGAAAATGAACAAACAAATGACATTTAAAATCACATTTAGTAACACCATAGATGTAAGTCAGATATGTGATATTATTAGAGCCTGCCTTGTCAAAAAGGAAAGTAGCATGGGATTAGGGTTTTGGCAAATGAGGAATAGGGGAAAATCTTAGTTTAAAATCTTGTTGTGAGATTTATGCATCTAAAAACATGAGCAAAATAGATTTATGATAGGTTGAGTAGAAGATGGAGCATAGTGGTGGCACTGACAACAAGCGGTGAAGGAGTTAGGGTAGAAGAAAGTGGAAATTCATTGCATAGTTCATGATCATGATTGGCTAAGAGACTCAATGATGGGAAGGAAATATTGGTAGCAAGGAAGAAAACCACCCCTGATGAAGGTTGAACCCTACTTTATGCAAAGTGCCCTAATGTAGTTAACTCTTTCCATGAATGCAATGATTACTTTCATGCATCTCCCTTGTAGATGTCACCATCGATTTATCAACATTATCTTCAAAAATACAAAATAAAAAACTCTAAAGCACTAAGACTTTGGGGAAATGAAAGATGAAATAATTCCAAGTACCCATTTCAATTCTATGCTTTTGAATGTCTAAAATTCACCTAGAGCATGTATTATGCAATGTTTCTATGACATCTTAGGACTGAAAATTAGCCACACCACATGTTAGTTAGCCTAAACTATAAAAAATAAAGAATATAAGCTTGAATAGGTACACATCTAGGATTTAAACATAGAAATGCTCATAGGTGTAAGAATATAGACAAAAAAAATGGGATCCTTTTTATTCCTTTTAAAACACCATTAAAAAAATAGAGACATGTGTTCACCATGGAACAACCCACATGGTGATTCTACAAAGAAAGGACAAACAAATATTCATCTACATTTGTTTCTAATTTTACTATACAATGATAAAAAGAAACCCAAATGGAAACATAGTTTAAAGATTTTAACCATTCATTAATACATTAGAATTTTTATACACAAACACAGTCTCCTGCTAAGAACCCAAAAATAACCACTTACAGGAAGAGTTGCAAGTGATCACGGGAGTAAAATTGGATCGTGGCAGACTTGGGGTTTAAAAATGAGTAATGCCAACCCCTTGTAGGAAGTAATGCACCACCCAATCCTACAATGTGAAACCAATACCTTGATCTATGCATTCTAACTACAAAGCATGCCTCGATAAAGTGATGTGCTTCATAACACATGATATTCTTGATCAATCATAGGACATGAAATGATATAGTTTATTTGTTCTTTTAAATAACTTGCAAATTATATCATAGAATCTTGGCTTATTTTCCAACATGAAAATCAATGCGTTTAGATTGGATAGTGTAGTAAAGATTAATGGCAAGTTAATGCAAAATGATGCTAATAGTCCCTCCTGTTAGGACTAATAAGATGAACAGAGTTAGTCTAGACATTGATCAAACAAATGTAAACTTCCTTTAATAATTCTATAACATTGTTGTCCAAATATTATTATTAATTGCATTGAAAATATTTGAGAGAGAAATATCTATCAATCAGAAAGATCTTAGTGTGGTAAATGATGCATTAAACTAAATTATAATACTCATAAAATTTTATTACATGAATAAAACATGTCAATAGTGGGGTATTGTCACTAGTACTTTCTCCATGCTCAACATTTATTTTTTCTAAGTTGTTTTTAAAATTTTTATAGATCCAAAGTTTTTTTTTATTGGGACCATGTTTCTTCAATAATTTTAGGTTTTTTTTTCAGGTCCATGCATGACTTTATTTGACCTAGTGAAATTATAAGTCTTAGTTACTCCCCTTTAGATTAGAATATACAATATTCCACCTTGAGAAAAGAGGAACACATTAAATGGTTGGTCAATCATGTGGATTCTTTCGTGAAAGTAGATGAAAGCTCTATATGAAGAATATTTGTTAGAGTTTGTGCAATTATTGATCTTTCCAAAATTTTATGTCATTTAATCAAATTGTGTTCTTTCTAATGGTCATGGACTTAGTTCCTCAACTTTGAAGGCCTTAATTCATATGATTTAATTTTGATTTCATTGGGAATTATGCAAATGGGTGTTCCTCAAAGGGCCTTCAACACTCGTATCCTCACTCACAATGAGTTTGGAGGAAGAAATATGTAAGCTCAGATGAATACTTCATTTGTCACAACTATGGTAAATTCTACCATACTGTTTACTCATCTTCCCCTATTTCAATGCTTAGGGACTTATTGGCCTCCCCTATAAGGAAGATCTTACCAATGGTGGAGCATGCTCTTGTTTCAATTCTATGTACTCATCCTTTGGTGGAGACCATTTCTTCCCCTTCTCATTATTTGGTGGAGAGAACTAAATATCTTTTGGAATATTTAGTTAAAATGAAATGATAGATATCATAGGTTCAAAGGCTTTTATTTTGGTTTTCCCTTTCTATTTGAATGGAATTTTGTTCTATTGTCACATAAGTTTCTAGTAGTTTTATGTCTACTTGTTGACTGATGGCCATTTATTTACTGATTATTCACTGACTTTTTTTTGTTTGTTTTGATGTCTTATGGCTTATTTGGCCTATTGGATGATTTTTTGGTAGTTTATTTTGACCTTTGTGGTTGATATTTCTTTATCCTTGTATCATGACATCGACTCCCATCAAAACCCTCACATTTACCCAAATTAAAAATAATGTCAATGTTAGCAATTTTGATTGATTAATATTGTTTTAAAATAATTGGAGTCTTTAGCCAATTGACTAATAATTAATTTACTATTGATTTATGAATAAAACTAATATTAATCTATATTTTACTAATTAATATTTAAAATAAGTTTATTTTATTTTTTATTTAATATAGATTATTTACTATTACAAAAATTAATTTTATTTTATAGAAAGTGAAAGGCTATCATTTCTTAAAGAAAATGCATGGAAAATACAACTCAATATCAATATAATTTATGTTTGGATTCCAAAACATTTCCTTCAATTTTTATCATCAACTAAACCCAATTGAAATCAACACACAAAACCCCTAGTAAATGCATTGGCTGAGACTCGTAGTGATTCAATCCCATGACTAGATTCATGTTTTTCACCATGTAATTTATAATTTGTTATTATATGATAAGTTCAGTTATAATTTCACTTATTGAAAAGGTATACTTGTCTATTAGTTGGCCTAGTAATAACAAATGGCCATAACACTTGGCTCATTTATTTTAGATTCGATGACACATGCATATAGGATGCCACCAAATATAATTTTGTCAAACATGATATGACATTATTATATGCCCTTCCAAAAGTAATTTATCCATATTTACATCCAAATATATATTACTAGACATTTTGGACCCATCTCTATTTGTCATCCCCCTAATATAATATAATATTATATTATTGATTATACATTTTTTTAGGTAATGGTATAAAAGTCAGTTTTGATAGAATCCCAAAACCTTTACAAACACAAATGATCTAACATCTAGACTAAACAAAACTAACAAATAGCCTATATCCAATAGGAAAAATAAAAACATAAAATACAACTAAACTTTTGAAAAAAAATCACATGGAGTTCAACAGGAAAACAAATATAAAACAAATGACTACAACTGATAAGATGATTCCTTCCTCACATGGGATATTCCTTAATATTCCTTTGGGATTATTTTTTAGTGTTTGTAGTGTCAACCATGTTATATTTCTTATAGGCTTCATTCTTATTCTGATTACCTTTCATTATTTTGTTTTGTATGTCATCATTATCCTCACTGAGTTTTTTGTTGAGCTTTTCCTAATCCATATCACTACTCATATCCACTTTATCAATGCCCTTCAATCCCACCTCTTTAGTCTACCCCTAACCCATCTTGAAATTTTTAGGAATAATCTCATCACTGTTTCTCTTTTACTTGATAATTTCCTCTAACAAATGATTTAACAAGATTCAAGGTTTCTTCCTGATGTCAACATCTTTGCCCTTTTATTAAATATGAATGGTCAACAACTCCTATTTCATCTTATTAAATTCCAAAACCATCTCCTTCATTAGATCTAACTAATTACTAATCCCTACCTCAAACTTGTTCAACCTTGCCTTGAGTGATTCAACCTTATGATTAAGACCCAAAGTGTGGTTCTTGGTCACTTATTGAAAAGGGGTGACCTCATCTATTAAATTTGGAGTGATTAAAAACACCGATTTCAAATCACTATGCTTCAGGGTATTATCAATCTTTAATCCCTCAATCTTAGTATACCATTCCACATCTTCCATCTTTTATTGATTCTTACCCTCACTAGTTTTTGCCTTCCCCTTTAACCTCTTCAAATTTCTTGTGGCCTGAGCATCCTCACCAAAAAATTACACCCAATTTCCTCTAATATACCCTAGGTATCAAAGTCTACTCCAAACCCATCTTGATTCACATGTTTCCCAACTAACAAGTCAATGGAGGGTTAGCCCACTTGGATATATATATATATATATAAAGTGTTTGATGTAAAATGACATCAAACTTGCCCAATTGATAAGTCAAGATTGAGTTTTCAAGATACGTAAGGAGGTAGATTTGGAAGCTAATAGTTTTATTGTGCCTAAAATGATTTAGTAATACGAAATAATATACATAATTCAATGCTTACCTTCAAGTGTAATGTATTTCATAATATACAGGTAAAATTTCACCCATGGGTAAGGTAGGTCCACTGAAAGGAAACCATGATTCTCTTCATGATTCCTCTCACCTTCCTTAAAGAAACTATGAAAAGTTATTTCCTCTTACAGTTATCCTTAAAATCTATAACACCATTGCAAAACATACATGTAACTTTAGTAATTATTTCCTCAGATATATTCATTGTGATTCCCCTCATAGTAACCACTTTGTTGTTCCATACCTTCATGAATTCCATGGACATGAATGGATAAAACCAAAAATTTATTTCCATGTATGGATTCAACCCACTAATTTTGAGGATTTTACAAATGGATTTGTTTTCCTTAACCCCTTCAAAATAAATGGACTTATCCCAGTCCCTGACACCTCCCATGATGCAATCAATGTATTTGTCTTCCCTATTGATTTCCACTTATTTTGAAGATTAGTTTAACTTTGATTTTAAGGTTACTAAAATCATATTGATCAGACATTTGATGAGGATAATTACAAAGTGACCATCAATGATTCATTCATCATCTTCATTACTTAGATTTGGATTGCTATTCTCACAATGATGGCCAATGTCATCATTTCCTTTTATGCTCATATAATAAAATTAAAATATGAACGATGAATGAGGTCATGTGTATCCTCCTCTCACCCTATAGGGATAAATTTTGATTCTTCTTTCACAAATCTATATTAAGGCTACATGTAGATCATCCAATCTTGTCCATTTCATGAATTTCTAAATCAAGGCACTTTTTTTTCCTTCTAGTGCGAACAACTATTACCTTCTATATAACTATGGTTGATGCTCAATTCATCAAAGTTTGTTATGAGGATATTAAAATCTATAATCATGTTTAAAATCATCTAATAAGGATTAGACTTTCCATTGAGGCAATTAATGATTTTCAATGAGTCACCTTTTATAATAAGAGCTTTTATCTTTAGATCCTTAGCAAACTAAATTTACCACAAAGCTACTATAGCCTCAACAACATGGTAGTCTAAACCCCCAATTGACTTGCATAGGCTATCATAAAAACTCTTTTATTGTGTCTAATGAACCCTCTATTATAAATATTCCACACCCAGACCAACAATGGATTGGCCATAAAGGCACTAGTAGCTCAATTAGTAGAACACTCAAACAACAAATGAAAGGTCCTATGTTTGAATCCTAGTTGGTCCATGTGAGATATAGCTCAAAATGTGGTATCAAATCCAAGTGAGGATCCCTAAGCATCTATAGTGTGGCTTTGGGTGAGTTTTTGAAATAAGATACACCTGGATGAATGATGGACTGTCCATAGAGGTGGTAGTAGCTCAATTAGTAAAGCACTCTAGAAACAAATGGAAGTTCTTAGGTTTGATTCTTAGATGGTCCATATGAGTTGTAGATCAACACTCTCCACCTTATGCTTCTCTCATATTCCCTTTAGCAACACCATTAGAGTTCAATTTATGATAATTTTCAATAACTTTGATCCATTCGACTTGGATCCTATCAAAATTTCTAGTAGAATCTTTATTTGCTGATGGAAAACTAATGTTCTGATATTAAATAATGTTAAAAATCAAATCAGGTTTCTATTTTTTATCTTTCTTAAAAAGAGTTTATCAATTCTCCTTGATGGCCTCGATTATCCTCATCCCCACACTAACTTAGTTCTTCTTCTTATTCTAAAATATTTTTACATTTATTTCTTTCCATATCCCACATAATAAATGATGGAATTTTAGATTTCACGTAAACTTTATCATCAAAAATTGACAAGGGAGTTTCCATTGAATTATTAGGTCCAATAGAGAGTTGGGACTTACCCATGCTAAATTGAACTAGGAATGAAAAGATCCCAAAATTCCATCAACAAAAGAATATTCTAATAAGAGATGATGGACTGATTATTCCTCTTTCTCACATAAGACACATCTATTGAGTATGTCAAGCCTTATTTTCATTAGGTTGTCACCCATCATAATTCTATTTTGAGCCGCTAGACAAAATGAAAAGTTAACCTTAGGAGTATGATCCTTAACCCAAATAATTCTCTATGGGATTCTATCCTCACTAATATTAAATTTGATAAAATAACCATATTTGACCAAGTACTCCCCATCTTCCTCCTTGTGTTAGATTAACTTATCCTCTTTCAAAATTTGGTAGATGTTAAATTCCTTCAAATTAAAATTCAATAATCTCAAACTTTGAAAAATATCAACATCTTTAATATCCAAAGTTATAATATTCCAAGAGTACCCCCTATCATTAGGTTAACAATAGTAATTGAACCTTTCCCCTAAATTTTTATAAAAAACCAAATTTACTTCAACCCATGGTACTTTACAACTTAGGTGGAAGTCAAACAACCAATAACCATCTTGAAAGGATACTCTACTTCCATCCCCAATGCACCACTTTCAACCCTTCTACAATAGATATCCCATTTTGATCAAGGCCTTCTAAAATATTGATCCTTGGGTGGGATATTTTCCATCAATAAACTATCCTTGAACCTACCTTCCAAAAACTTTTCTCTAATAGTTTTGGTCCAAAGGGTATTCTCTATCATCATTTCCCAACCCATATTTGAAACCAATGATATGTTCATTCTTTTTATCTTACTATGTCCAAAACACCCATGGTCCTTGTGGAGGCAATTTTTTTTGAAAGAACTAGAGGAAACCTATTATTCTCTTCATTACCTGAATAGAATAATTTGATTCTTATTTTCTCTATTCCATCAGCTACCTTAGAATCAATGTTAAAAGGAGACATCATGTAAATCAGAATGCTTTAGAGATAATTCTTCACCAACTAAAGTTTACCTACCTGGGAAATAAGGTTACCTTTCCACACCAGAATTTCCCTCTATATTATATCTAAGAGAGGATCCCACAATCCATATACATTTTACCTTTAAAGGTGGCATCCCTAAATAAGAGGGCAACATGTTCTGAATTTGACACCCTAGGATATTGGATATGCTCCTTTAAAGAGAGTTTAATGTGTGAATGAAAAAAAATGAGATTTTGGAGAAGTTAAAAGATTTCCACATAAAATATAAATAGTCCTTAATAATTTATTTAATATCTTTAGTTTATCCCATATATACTTCTTCTAACACAAATGTGTTGTCCAAAAATTACTAGTCTATGATGGTGTCCATGCAGTGAGCTATTTGAAGGCCTTTCACTCACCTTGAACTCTAATTTTTTCAAGACCTATTCATATAGACTCCATTTAAATAATAGAAAAATAGGGGGAAATGGGGTATCTTTGCTTGAGTCCTCTTTCCAAAGGTAAAAAACCATCAGGTGCTCCACTAATCAATACAAAATACTTATAGTAATAAATACATGTTGAAATCATCCTTCTAAACTTGGTGTTATATCTTACATTTTCAATAATTTTATCCAAGAAATTACATGAGAATTTATCATAGGAATTATTCATGTCAATCTTTATGAATATTCCATCCCTCATGTGACTTCTCCAAGGAATTAATAAACTCATTAACTAGAATGATTCCATCTATAGTCTGCCTTCTGATGACAAAATTCCATTGATATTTTGAAATGAATTTAGGGATCAATATTTGGAGTATTAAAACCATGGTTTTGGAACAAATTATTGGCAACCCAACTTGTACCTTGCTAAACTCGTTTGCTTAAATCTCCTTCAATCCTAGACTAACATTTGATTGGTCTAAGGTTGTGGGATACCTATAACTAGACCAAAGCTATAGATTATGAGGGTAGATCCTCTAATATATATTCTTGAATTATTTTCCTAAAATCTAATTACTTTTAGGGTGAAAAGGTTTATAAATATTACTGAAAGGGAAAACCTATGATAGTGATGGTGATGCACCTATATGATGAATCATCTTTTATAAACCTTGTTCTTGAGCACACTTCTAAATAAAAAGTGAAGATATTATCAAAAATACTTTATTAAGACAATCCAAAACATAATTTTTTTGGATGAAGGTGAGATAGAAGATCTACGATTTTAAGGTATGGGAATGAAGGTCTATAAAGACACTGCACACTAACACTCTTCAATATAATTTCTATTATTTAACACTACAGGTGAATTATAGAGGATGATAACATAACATTAGGTGGAGGAGAGGACATTTTAAAATAGATAAATATCACACTTATCTAAAAATAAAAAATCAATTAACACACTAACAATAACAGATAAGTCTGTAACAAATGTTTCTTATTAACTCTAGGTGGAAGTTACAATTTCAGCATAGTTTTTGTATACCAGCCTAAAGGATCCCTAAAATAATCCATAATGCCTTTAATATCTAGAAAAAAATTTGAGAAATAGAAACATGGAATAGAGGAGAAGACAATAACATCAACTCCAATATAAATCTAGTGTCATTTAAGTTATCAACAACTGTAAATAGTCTTCAAAAAGTCTCCTCATGATTGATACTCATCCATTATCATATGAATTGAAAAGAGGTAGTTAATATGTGTTTAACTGATTTAAAATTCTCTTGAAACATGATATTCCATATCTTTTTTATTTAAATCCTACATTATGCCACTCAAGGGTGAGTTAACTCATGATTTGACACTCAAGATTAGTCATGCATATGATTGGTAGTTAAAGACCAATTATCCATGGAATTACCAATTGAGGACTAGTTGTGCATGTGATTTTAATCAAGGGTAAGTTATGTGGTGTGGATTTCTTCTTATCAACTATCTTCAATTATTTTCCTTACGCCATAATCAACTGTTTGCTAATTAAGTAGGTCTACTAGGCCAATTAGGCCTAGTAGACAAAATATTTGCATTTGATGGCCATAATAACCTATATTAACATTGAAAACATAAAAATATAGTGATTTTGAGACCTTTAAAAACCTCACATATCATGAAATAGGTCCTCTTATGTAATAAACATATGTAACTTGGTCAAATTATATGACTAGGTCACCTTGTCCTTCAATCCTACAAACTAGCTAATATGAATGCAATCCAAAGGGAACTTTTAGGAATGGTTCTTATCATATGATGAATTTAATAGGTATAAAAATTTTCAATCGTCACTCTCCAATAATTTTAATTTTTGTAAACTACCTTATACCTCTTTTTTTTCACTTTTTCTCTTAAAGTCATATTTTTTGCTATGTTTTTACACCATCCGTATAACAAATTACCATGGACATGAATCCATTGGAGTGTACTAGATGATCTAGGTGGTACTCAAGTGGATTAAATCTAATTTGGTGACATTAATTTTAAATCTTCTCCATCATGTCTATAGTAGGTATTTGCAAGGGTTTTAGAGTGCTCAATTTTCTTAATGATGGTTAATAAACCCTAGTAATTGAATGCCTGAACTAGTGACACAAAAAGTTAGTGTGTTAGGACCTCTATCTCTCTAAAATTACTACACCTCCCATGAAAAATATATGCACCATGGTGAGCATGTGAAGTCACCTCTCAGAGTGGAAAATAAGCTTTTAAGGTAGTGTTTCGTATCGTGAGGCCAAAATGATTAGTCATGCTACCTTTCCTAAAACTCAAATCTAAAATACACCTATGTTATAACACGATGATGATGTTTATAAATACCTCAAGTCCCCTCATAACCTTACTTTGTCTCCAATTACCCCTTATTAATGGCACTATCTAGTGAAGCTTGTAGCTAGGCCTATGTGTATGTAAGGTTCTTCAGTATTTTGACTTTATGATGAGTTTTAGGGATCATATACACTATGTATAACATGAATATAATATAGATGATCATTTGGAACCATGGTTTAGGCTTGATCAAGCCATTCACTCTATGTTTACATGCACATAGCTCTTTATTTGGAGCACTTGACCTATTTACTTGTGAAAATTATCACCAAGACCTCTATATTTGGCTCTATAAATGTTTTAAAGATAGTTTAGGACTCCATATTTCTTATATAACTCATTTAATGTGCAATTACCCTTCATTTTCTTGCTTATATGCTCAAATCAATCTTTTTTAGCCTAGTCCATATAGTAAGAGTCCTACACATGCCAACCAATAGAATATGGAGGTGATTATGAGATTTTATAGACCATAAATATCATTTTATATCTCAAACACATCATTTTAATGCACATTTAGGCCTCTTTAGTCCATCGGGTAGGTTTCAAGGTTTTGTAAGGGTTTTAGGGGTCTAAACTTCTTAACAATAGTTCATACTGTATGGACCCTTGATAGAAAAAAATATTTACATAGATATGTATTAAATATACCCCCTCAATAACCTAAAAAACTCTATCTCCCATGTAAAATATGCATCAATATGTATATGTGGTGAATTAGTGGCTCGACTAGTTGTCATGGACTATGCATGCAGAAAAAAGGTTTAGGAAATAAAAAATACAAGTTTGCTACATTTCATCCACTAAAAAACATTCCAAAAGGTTTTAAATGGCCTTACACCTCATTATAAATCTGATTAATGTGAACATCGTGGTAGAGTTCTTAAGGGTTTAAAGCCCATTTGACTATGTTATCCCTCAAATGCATAATTTGCAAGAAATTATTAATGTGATCACTATCACCATGTGTGTGATTACTAAAAATCAACCTCATATACTTAAAAAACTCTCACATGAGGCTTAAACAATTTTTCCTACCTTATAGCCCTCTAAGAATTATGCCTAACTCCATATTGACTATCAACAAACAAGCATATGACTATGTCAAAATAGTGGATGCTTACAATATTTATGTGACATAAATAATATTATATATATATAAACACACTCATTAACATCACTTTTACCAAGTTTCATATTTTGATATTGCCTCTAGAGTCTTGTAGGTGCATTTCTCCCTCAACTAGTTAGTGGGTTGCCTATGTTTTCATGTTCCACAAGTTAATGACTAAGTTTCCTTCTTGTATCACCTTGTATTGGAGGAAGAGAATTTTAAAAAAGGATTTTAAGATAGTATAGGGACCATATTTCAATATTATTTGTCATTAATTGGTCAAACTTAGTCTTATATACCCCATCGAACACCATATATCTTCAAGGACCTCAATGTGATTATCTTTCTAACACCACTATAGGTGTTGATTGGAAAATTGGCAGTGATTGAAATTAATTACAACATAAGTTGGAACATTGATACATCCTATGTGATTTTAAACCCTCCTCTAAACCCTTTATTTATCATATTTTCTCTTCAAACAACATTCTCATGCTCCTACACAATATTGATTCCATATATAGGTCTATGTATTGTACTTTCCTGAGTTGAAAGTAATTTTAGTCAAGATCATGATCTTGATGAAGGTTTAAATACATAAATTTGTGATATAAATACATATTTGAATTAAAAATTTACCTCCTTGACTTAAATGTGTCCTGAATTGCACCTTTAGGGTCTATGAATATATGAGATGGAATTTACCCTAGTATGGTTGTATATGATTATTTCAAGGTTGACCTTGGAATTTACCTTTATTAGGAAAAAATATTCATAGAATTGATATATTTAACAATTCATAATTAGTATGAATCCTTAATTTAGCATGAGACTCTTTCATTAGATCACTCTTCTCCTATATTCTTCACAATCTTGGCGATATGCTTGTCTTGAGAAGGTTGTAGATAAATTTTGACTATGTATATATATTGAGACAACCTTTTACAATTTGCACTTGAGTATGATCACTCTCACCATATTAAGTGAATTTAAAACTTAGACATAAAACCTTATTAATCTTAAGAGAATCACAATAAACTTCATCATAGTCGTGATGTGACCTAGTACTGGCATACCCAAAGAGCTTTCAAACCTTGCTATAGGTGAACATTTCAAGGAAATGTATCATATTCTAAGTTTTATCCTTACACATGGTCTACCTCCAATCCATATCTCATATACATCATTTTACCACACTATATTCTTCATACTCATTTATCTACCTTTTAAATCATAAAACCTTATTCATTACAAGCTTGGATGTGTATGAAATATTGGATCTTGTATGGAATGAGATAAGCTTTAGGCCTTAAAACAACACCAATAGACCTCTTCTCATTTTACTCTAACGCTTTCACCTTCCCTTGAATATCTTATCGAGTTTTAATTTCTCTTCAAACACCCAAACTTATTCTTATCTACATGTTTGATCTCATCTCATCTTAGCATGATTGTAAATTATTGTGTAGGGTTCTTTTGTATAGACAAAGGTGGATTAAACCTTAAGAATGTCAAAAAACAATGCTGATGAGATTTTCCTTCATTAATTAAAACTTGAGGAGATAGTTTGATCAAATACCTTCAATAATATATCATCTATTCCCTCATTTCTTACAAATTTTCATGAAAACTATTGATTGTGCTTGCATTGGTTTTAGGTGATCATTCATCTCAGTCTAGTAGGGTTTAAGATTTTTAAAACATTCTTGAATATTTTTTCACAATGGATACATGGGATATAATTGGATGGAAGGTAATATGAAGTTAATGAATGATGGTAAACATTGAATGGAGATGGAGATGGATATTTTACAATGGTGAAAGGCAATGAGAAGACTGTGAGATGGGATGACACAAGAGGGAGGTGAAATGAGCATGTGAAGTGTATGTCAAGACAATATTGAAGGTTATTAAATAATAATAAGTAAACTCTCAATAATATATAATAGTTTGGAGGCCTTTGAACAAGCATATGGTGCTAAAATGGAAACCTAAGATTCATCAAAAACCTTAACAAATGCTAAGTTTCCTTAGTTTTTGCTAAACTGAGACTCCATGAAGATATTGAGAGAAAATTGATGGCTTATTTGCTATAGATATTTGAGGAAACTTTTTTATTATTGAAATAATATTACATGAACATGAAGGATACTTGAAAACCATGTCATAAAAAATCTTTAAATTCATGATTCAAACACTGAACCTATAATCTCTCCAAATTGCTTGTAAAATACAGAATTGGCATTCATTTGTCTTCTTGAGATCCATATGACCTCACACATGTGGAAATAAGATAAATATTTTAATGAAAAGGTGGCTCATGAGGTAAACTCCACAAACTTTATTTTTCTATCATGATGCCCAGATGAGGAGAAATTTTAGAAAACTAGTTGCTTTCTTGAATGAAGAAGGCATAGTGAGTGCCTTAGCTTGTTATGGATAGTTCATGAAGGAGAGAGGACCACATTGATAACCAGTTTCGAAATATTTAATATCTCTCAAAATCCTTCCTCTACTTAAAATTCTAGACCTTAGTTTTCTCTCTCATGTCTGTATCATATGAAAATCTGAATGGTTCTCTTGATGTACAAAGGAGCTAGGTGGATGAATAGGGTTTTGAGCCTATTCAGGATATTTTTTCCTTGAAAATATTATATAAATATTTTAATAAGATCACTATTGATCTCCCAATATATTTTATATGAAAGATCTGTACAAATCCATACTCTTGCATGAAACTCATGAAAATACTCCTTTCTTTGCATTTTCTCCAAACTTAAAGATTGGATGCACCATTTTCAGGAAACTTGAGGAAGACCATGATTCAAATAGATTACTAAAAAAAGTATTAAATATTTTGACACTAAAATATGGGAAAATTTGGCATGTGGGAGCTCTGGGAGTTTATTTTTACACTTTAGTTTGCATGAAGAGATAAATTCAAAGTATGAAACTTTTGACTTGGAGTAATTACATGAATGTGAAGGTCTTTAAAATCACAATGAATGATTTAATTACCTTTTAAGGTGTAATTTTATAATTTTTAAATCCTAAAACTTCACTTTTGACCATATACACATACTTTCATAATAAGATTACTAATGAATATCATGAAAAAGTACTTATCACCTTATTAAAAGCTATTCATGAGACTTTTATGTATGTTCACCACCTTTAGTTAAATCTTATAGAAAATTATGATTGAAAATATTTAATATATATATATTTGAGTCATCATATTCCTCATTTCATACATCTCCATCAAGGCACTTTAGATCACAAGACAACTTGAATTCTTTGTCAGAACATCAGAATGACACTTGACACCATTGACATGACACTGAGATAAACTCTCTTCACTTGATAGTAAAGAAAAATATGATGGCATAAAAAGTTTTCAATTGTAGAGGTTGGCATTTGGCCTTGAAAGAACAAATTTCCAACATTTTTGGTGATTCACAGGGGTTGACCATCTTACTAGTCAAGAAAATTTAGAATCTCTTTACTATATTAGACTTTGGACTACAGTAAAAAACTATCAAAACTTGTAGACTTGAAACAAAATGAATAGAAAAACATATAAAAATAAAGAGCAACTGATAACTAAAATAAAATAAAAACTAATCAAGCATGTTTAACAATACTTAGAGGAATGAAACTAAAACTATGTACAAAAAGATGACTCTCTTAATAGAAATACTTGAGGAACATCCCATTGATAGGAATAGGGATATCCTCACCACTCATATTAGACAATTGGAAAGAATTACTTTCCTTAAAACTTGTAATGACATATAGACCACTTTAAAGGCTATAAAATTTGGAATGTTTACCTAGTTTAACACGATATTCATCCCAGTTGAACATAATGTCACCTTGTTGAAAGGTCTTGGATGAAGCTTTCTTGTCAAAGGATCTTTTGATTGATATTGGTTGGGCCACATAGTATTTTTGGAATTATCTCTTGTTTCCTCCAACCCTATTAGTTCATTCATTCTTACCTCCATTACATCATTCCCTATAAGCTCTAGCTGATGTGTAAGCTCCAAGCTATAAGTTCCATTGAAATTGGTAGCCTTTCTTCTCTACCATAAACTAGGAGATAAGGAGAGTGACAAATGGACTTATTTTAATTAATTATATATACCCATAAGGTATTCTTCAACTTGGTATGCCATCTTCTTTGATTATCCTTATTCTCTTGATGATCATAATCAAATTCTTATTGGTGGACTCTACTAGCCTACTTCCTTGAGGATAGTAATTTGATGAATATTTAAGATAAATAATATGATCAAGAGCCCATTAACATAGCTCATAAATATTTAAATCCAAATCATTGTCTAATATGATGGTTGAAAGGACTCCAAAATGAGTCACTAGGCTATCATAGAACTCTAAAACTGAGTTCCCATTTACTTCCTTGAGTGCAACTACATCCACCCACATGGTAAAGTAATCTATGAATATCAAAATATAATTATGTCCATCACTTGATGGAGGATGAATTAATCAAATTAATTATAATCTCCATTTCATGAAGGGTTGTTCAGCTTGAATAGGTTTCAAAGGCATGGTAGCTAGTCTCTATTTGTCGATAAACATTGCACACTTGGAACATATTATAACTGATGCATGTGAGTATTTGAATAAATTAGGCCAAAAATAACCATCTATTATAATATTTGGTTTTTTATTCTTGGATTTAATGTGGTCCCCTAAATTTCCATCATGAAATTACTCTAATAATTTTACTATTTGACTAGTTTCTACACATCTTAAAAACATACCTCCAATGTATTTCTTGAAGATTAATCCATAAATAAATATGTAAGGGAAATATTTCATCCTAAAATGTCTCCTCTTTGTCCCATATAATCCTATAAGACACTCTCCCATTTAGAGGAATTTTGCCATGCCTTGTGTCTAATTGGAAGGAGAGATAGTTGCAGTTGCATGTTGAGTGTCTTAAACTATCAAAATAACTTATTTACCCTCTTTAAAATTTTATATAAGGTGATCAAAAAGTCACCTAAATATAACCATATTTTTAACCTTCACTTAAATGTCATATTCCATGCATTTGGTCACCCAACCAGCCCTCTTTTCACTTAGGTCTTTATTAAGGATAAAATTCTTCACACTAGGATGAGCTAGCATCAAAAAGAGCTTATTTTTGGAGACCAAATGTCTAAATTTATTCAATAATATTATAATATAAAGGACATGGTACTAAATAAATGTATACTTATCCTCAAACCCTTACAATTCGTGACTAAAAAAATCAATAGGCTGCTCTAATCCTTCTATTTTGTTACTTGAGCATGATAGAAATTGTGTTACATGTGGAGAAGGCATACATGAAGAAATATTTAGTAAAATTAGGATTGAGAAAGGTAAGATATTAAAGACTAGAATGTTTAATGGCCTCAAAACTTATCTTACCTTATTTTCTCCATGAGAACTCTTGATTTTTCTTAAGCATACGCGTTAGTATCCATACCAATTCTATAAATCCAGGTATGAACCTCCTAATGAAATTGATCTTTCCCAAGAATATTTGTAATCCCTTATTATTTTTAGGAAAATAAAAATAAAGTATCGCCTCTATTATTTTAGGATCAACATAATGTCCAGCCTTGGATACAATATGTCCAAGAAGCCTTCCCTCAAGTATTACAAAGATACACTTTTTGGGGTTCAAAGAGATCCCAAATTGTCTACAGCTATCAAGGACCAATATCAAATTTTTCAAATGATCTTTAGGATATTTATAAATCACAATAATATCATCAAGATAAGCAAGTACCATTTCAATTATGATCCCTTGAAAATCCACATCTATTATCCTTTGGAAAGTAACTCTAGCATTGGAGAGTCCAAAAGGCATTTTCTTATATGTATAGGTACCCCACTTAGTTATGAAGGTATTTTTGTATTGATATTGATCCTCCAACAATATATAATTATACCATAAGTATCCATCAAGTAGATAAAATATTTGTGCATGTAAAACTCTTTGCAAAATATTATCCATGGAGGGAAGATGGTAGTGATCTCTTAATGACACCCTATTAAGATCTCTAAAATCTACACACAACCTTATCTCCTGATTCTTTTCCCTCATAGTTACAATATTTTACACTGATGTAGAATGTTTGATGGAAAATATTATGTTGTATCAATCATTTTTTCAAGTTCTTTCCTCATAAGGATCTCAACCTCGGGGTTGATTGTCTGTTATCTCTATCTCACAGGCTTGGAATATTATTCAAGATATATAGTATGTTGTGCTAAATTTGGATCAAAAACTTTGAAACAATTATATTCCCATGAAAAAAAATCTATAAAATATTTGAAAAGAGCTATGAAAGACTCTTTCTCTTCCTT